>JACAZH010000072.1:0-191215 GCA_014462675.1 Mycena sanguinolenta | reverse complement strand
TCCATATGTATTTGCCAGTGGTACCCACACAAAGGAACCGATACCGGCGAAAGCTATTCCAAGCGGAGTGAATGGAATGAAACTCCTCGAAGCTGAGATTTTACCTATCGCGATTGTCGTCTGGTAGCTAGATTGAAGTTGAACATTACGTCGAAGTTTCGAGAGAGACTCACCTAGCAACGACAGTAGATACATGGAAGTGGGCTGCAAGCGGCACAAAAGCTTGCAACAAGCGAATGAGCGCAAAAATTATATGCATATTGATGAACGAACCCACCAGGATTGATCATGGCCTGATTCAGGGGTCCGAGACCGGCGAGGAAACTGACCTGAAGCAGTATCGCAATCTAGTTTGAGTAGTGTGAGAAGTGGACCAATGTAGCGGAGAATGCATGTACCTTCAGCCACTGTGGAAAGTTCAAAGGATCGGATGCATCGTGCGAAGGTTGAGGAATCAGAGGGAAGTCCGGTTTTGTCGAGTTTCAAACTCTCCCCGGGCTGGCCAAGACTGACATCTAGGTCTTCTAAAAATTGATTCAAGAGGAGAAAATGAGCGGAAAGAAAACGTACGTGACTCAGCATCGTAAACAGAAGAAGAAAGGGTAACTTTGCGATCGATGCCCTGCCCAGAGGATGTATCGTCGCTTTTGCCAATCTTTTCGGACATTATTTAGGTGTCCTCTGGCGGGGGGAGAATGCAGGAAGGAAGAAGGATGGAAAGATCTTCTTCAAGGTTGAGGGGCTAATAGCTGCCGAGAATTGTTGCCAGGTGAGCGAAAAGGAACTCATTCGAATTTCCAATCCTGTGATTTGGGTCTCACACCACCGGGACCTTCCGGCAATCCTATCCTATCCTATCCCGCATACAATTCACTTGGAAGCGCAGTTGATCACTTGCGAAAGAAGCAGTCGCCGATCGAAATCTGAGATCAGCGAACATGCGATCGTCGCCATTGTCACTTCGATGGTGCAACTTGAAGTCGGCGGGGCAGCAGGCTCTTTCAAGCTCAGCAGCTCGACCCCTGTGTTTATCTCCGCCCCCAAGCTGCTCGCTCGCACCGTATCGCACCATATCACACGCCAAGAGAGGACCCGTGTTCAAGATTTCAAAGTTCTTTCGACTAGAAGCAACTTGAAGCCCAAGGATACAATTCTTTCGCCGAGGTCAAGGATTTGTCAAGGGGCGTTGCCGACTTCTGCGAGCTCAATTGCCTAATGCAATCCATTTCGTGTTCTCGCGCCACGTTGTGAGTTTCCTCACAGAAATCATCCCAAGTTTCGTGATTGGTTGCGATGCTCAAGTGTGAGAAGGAACCCTCATCTGGATGAGATTGCGGCCATGGTGCCGGCGATCAAAGTCTATTTTCCTGGCCGACGCCGACGGATCTTTTTGACATTTCACTGTGTTTGTTCAATGGTCGCTTGCAATAGGTGCTCGGCCTGAAGTTCGAACAATAAACTTCGAAAGTGGCGTCGTCCAGAGACCACATCAGGGTTTTTGAAATTTACCTCGGAATCCATTCATTCCACGGTTGTTGCATGTTCGCACGATACCGTGTGAGATGGTGCCGAGGATTGGTGGCCTGAAAGCAAACCAAACCGGAGATATTAATACCATTAATACTCAGGGCGTCTTATATTTCCAAACCACTCTTTCTTGGCCGCTTCATCCGCTATGGTTACGACAGGCTCAGTCATCGAACTCGTTCCAGCCTCAGTAGCGTTCGTCGACAACCGCACAAACTCATTGGGATCATGGGTTTGCTTTTGCTTCTCTCTTCCGTTTTGGTATCATTAATATGAGATCTCCGTCCAGGTTCTGTCCGCATTCGTCGACTCGATATTAATGGGCGTTGTATTCTGCCAAGTTGGGACATTCTTCAAGGCTGAGGGGTCTCCGGAAGGCCTCGGACGGTCTATATTGTTTCTTCCAAGTTTCGCTTCCGCTTAACGATGGACTAGACATTATCGATGGCTGGTGTACTTCTGCCTCGGATTATCAATCTTGAAAGTAGAACTCTTCAGAAGTTATTGTCAAGTGTTCAATGATTTTATAGACCAGCCAAGCCATTACTATCGTTTGGGTTCAAAAATGTAAGACTTCGTGAACCCTGACGTCGCCCGACTTCTCACAACCGTTTGGTGGCGAGTACGTGCCCCATTTCTGGTTCCGTGGTTTTTCCCCTTTGTTATGTTGGACCCGGCGGACTGTATGTCAGACGGGTATCATCGGTGTCGTTGTCCAGTCCTTTTTGCATTGCGATTCTATATGCTTGGTCCGGAACATTTTCTTTGTTCTGCCGATTATTGCTACAATGCTTGCTGGTTTGGCTGGTTTTGTCTCCAAGTAAGTTTGAAAAATTATAGTGCTCTTTCTCTTATTCCTCGCACAGATGAATAGCATTTTGGTTGGCAATGCAGAGGCCAAGGTTATGTGGCTTTTAGTGCGTCGTCTCGACCGTGTCAGGCAATTCCGATTAGTCCAGGTCCACCTCGTTTGCGCGTTCGTGACAGACCTCGGCAACACGGTCGGGACGTGCTATGGGCTCCATACTCGCAACTCTTCAGGACTTGCATCGTGAGCGCAAATTGATATCACGCTGCGTTTCTGACACCACTGTCTCAAGAACAGCCTCTCTCATTAATCGTCTACTTCGATTAGTATTTGAGAGCGCCATACCCCCAACGGTAGGTGTCACTTGCATTTGGATATAATGCGCTGTCTGACGTTGCGGCAGGTTGTTGCGCCTTTATCGATTTAGTCTGACTCAAACACTGGATGCAGAGTTCCTGCTATGTGCGCTATGGCAAAAATATTGACATTTTGGGCTAATTCGCACTCTAGGCATCTACTCCTCAATTTTGCGTATGTGGCCCTTGCAAATGTTCCCCGATGATATTAATGAGTCTTGTAGCTTGGCGAAGTTATATGTGATCAGCTTGATGTATACGCTCAATAGCATCAACGAATACCGTCAGAGCGCCCTCAGCGGCGAGCGCGTTACCACCTCAGGCTCACGCGGGAGTTCACCGCGGTGACGTCGAACTCGGGAACGTCCGGTCTGGTTCCAAAGTATATGTTCACACTCAGACAGTGACCCACATCTCGCCCTCACAAGGAACTGTTGAGACTGAGGTGAGTTCCTACAGCATAATACCGACATCTGGCTCAGTACGCCATAGGAACGCGCAGTCGCCGAGGGTTAAGCTTTCGGGTTGGCAACCCGGATTGGAATAGATAGATATATTTCCAGAATTCGAAATTCGGTTCATTATAATGAAGGACATTTTAACTTTGGGTTCCACTTTTCAAGTTGATTGTAATATTGAATATAATGTATTGTGAGCGACAATTTCAATAATTGAATTAGGCAACCTTCGATGATTGTCGAGCTACTTGGTAGCAAGAATGTCCCAGCTAGGATCCGGCCTCCTGACCTCTTGTTCAGATTTTCAGTAACTATGCGGTGAACATGGGGTTCTATGGTTTTCAGGGGTGCATTCAACTCACTTTCCTTTTCGGGATTGAACATGATCCGGTTGACCCAATCATGACACATTGATGTGACCGACGTGTCTGTTGATGTCACACCGCGCTTTCTTGTGCCTTCACCATGTCTGAGTTCAACTGCCACATTTGCTTGTCCAAATTATCTCTTAGACAAGTTTCGCGTCCTCACATGCGGTGGGTCACTAGTTCTGTATGGTTTCAATTGCTTATGGGCCCGCAGGCCACTGCTTCTGCAACCTCATGCCTCGCGAACATTCAGCGAACAAACGCCGTATGCCCGGACTGCCGCGCGGCCGATTTCTGGAGGTGCCCTGTTGCCAGATCTACCTGGGAAAACCAGCCGCGCCACTTGCGCGCGTTGTCGCCGAGGGCATCGGGCGCATGGACGCAGACGTGAAGGTCAGAGCGTGCGCACGGCACAGTTAAAACTGCGGCAGGTCGCCAAAGAAATGCAAGAGCGTGAAGAAGCGACTGTATGTTCATCGTCACCACCAATTCTGCGAAAGGACCTAATGTGGCATAGGCGGAGTTGCTGGCGGCGTTGGTGATTTTAGCGACCGGATAGTGCCATTGTTTATGAAGGCGCGATCGCAGGCGACGGAAATCGGAGGCCCGAAGAAGCAGCTGGAGGGTATGGACGAGTTACGTGGGTACAGGCTGAGCGTACGATGATCGCTCGGGCGAGGTGTCTATTCTATGCGAGGAGCAACGTACACTGCGCGAGGAGACGAGAGACGCGAAAGCTCGATGCGAGAGCGAGCGAGTGTGCGCTGCGACCATTGAGACGCAGGTACGCCGAGCCGAGGCGGCGGAGAAGGAGGGGCAGACGGAGATCCGACGGCCTCTGGGGGGGCTTCAGAGCGTGCGGCGGAAGATGTGGCGCCTTCGTCCGCGTATGTGCGTTCTACTGATTAATTTGGATATTTCAGTGAAATGTGCAAAGGAACAAGATGAAGGCAGTGATCAAGGAGAGATGAGCTCCGGCAGCAGCTGGAACAGCTGAGAAGCGAGATGTAGTGAAACGAGCTCGATGTACAGCGATGACCTTCAACTCGAGGTGTGTCCGATGCGATCGACTCACAGTGGCTGACGAATGGTCGCAGAACGAGATGTCCTTGGACCAGGAGAACTCGGAGCCCTCTTTGCCGTAGCCGGATGCCTGGAGCTCGGAGTCATCACCGGGACCGGGCCTTTAGAGTTCGAAGGCTCGCTGAGGCCGGGATTTTAGAGTGATTGGGAACTCCGCCGAGGGATAAAGCGAAATGAGCGGCCGGGGACGTTCTTTTCCCTATTGCAATTGAACAGCCGTGGCCGCACCATGACCACCACTCAACTTGGGCCCGAGCATTCCCGACGGGTCAGCGCGCACGAGTCTAAGTCGATTACCGCTCACTGTTTGGCTATATATAATTACATGCACAGCCGATCGGAGGTTGTCTCTGCCTGTATCAGTCAACCTTTGATTATAACGACGGTTCTCTTCCAGCCTCTTAATAATTGGAAGAATTTAGAATCCATCCCAACTTATTATTTGCGCTACTTGGTTATACTATTCCATAGTTTTCCGGCAGGTGGGTATATGTATACCTTCAAGTGGTCATCGAGTCAATTGTTTGAAGCACAGACCTTCCCCAGTCTCTGCGACCACCGCGGCACCGCGTATCTACACTTCCGACGTCGCTGACGCAGCTCTCCTCAACACCTCCATGTTGATATTTACTCGACTTCTTCGCTGCCTGGTGCCCCAGGCGCACATCGGTGGATTTCCTGAGACCAAGACAGCATTCGCTCGATGCTCTGACAGGAACCTCCCCTCACTTGCACTGGGACCTCCTGCATTCTTTCTCTGTCCTTTGGGCTATGGCATCAGGTCCACATCACGGCACCCTTCACGAGATAAATCGGTACCACGGCGTTGATATACCCTCCAGAACTCGCTTTCAGTGGCCCGTGGTGCTTTTTGGTTGTCAATTCCCATATCTCTACCTCAACCGAACCTGACTGGGTTACTGGCCTTGTGCCTTGGGTGTTACGGCGGGCCTGCGCTGCACATTCGGTCAATTATATGTATATCTGCAATGAGCTAATGCATCACTACGCAGATAGTGGTGCCAGCCTGGTAATTACCGCAGAAGACGGGATCGCAAAGATACGCGCGATGTTTCACGAGCTGGGGATTCCGCGGGAGGAAGGGGATAGGCGGACTATCGTATTGGGACTGCCATGGGTTGGTATCTCTGGCCGCCGACTTGCTCGTGAGAGGGAAATTGAAACGAGAACAGCGGTTCGAGGGACCCCTGGCTCATGAGACGGCATATCTTTGCCATTGTTCCGGAATAACTAGCAAACCGAAGGTTTGTCCCCATTCCTCTGTTTCTCAGCCGTTACGATCTTTGTGAACAATATTGGGGAGTGGAGGTGATTTTTTTGCGTATTTTTGCTAGCTCGTTGAGAGGAATCGAACTGAACATGACTTCTATAGACGACGCATCAGAACATTACCACGATCCTGGACGTCATCCAGCCTTTCTTTCTCCGTCTAGGACAACGGCATCGTCCCCAGCTTTATGGTAAGCGGTATTCATTTCTGGATTTTCATGCATTCGCCAGTAGCTTCAATTCCGGACCTACCTATATGGTACGAGCCACTTTCTCGGTATGTATGTCTTTCCTTGGCTCATTTTTGTCCAGCGCTCTTGCAATTCTCTTGCATCTTCCTTTCACTGTGTGATAGTCGATTATCATTCAATCCCAATTCGAACCAAACCAATTCTGCGCGTCCATCGAGCGCTTCAAGATCCTATTCGTGGTTATTGTGCCGCCTGTTCTAGTTGTTCTTACTCGATATCCTGGTACACTTCAATTTACTCCTTGTAACCGGTATTAAATTGAACTGCGCAGCCGCTGAAAAATGTGATCTTTCGAGCCTGAAGTATATGTTGTGCGGTGCGGCGCTGGGAGCAGAGGTCGTGAAGCAGGTACATCACCACCCAAACCTCGTTCTTTCTATTACCCATTTTCCTAGGTTAAAGGCCCGGCTCCTGGCAAAGCGGCGGCCTGGTGCAACAATTTCGCAAGGTCGAGCGCGTTCATGCTACTATAACCTCGAATTAACTAGTGCAGGATATGGTCTCACTGAGACGTCTGCAACGCACTTGCTTCCATTCAATATTTCGGATCACAAAGTCGGCAGTGTTGGGACGTTCTGCGCGAACTGTGAACTTGGAGACTTAGATTGGGAGGGAACCGTCAACTCAGAGGCGGGTGCGCCGGGCGAGCTGTGGGTACGAATGAAGACTATATAATGAAGGTACTTAATAGCTGGAACTACCATTTTTTAATTCCGTTTGCATGCATAGGGATATCTGAACAAGCCAAGAATTCGATCACGACAAATAAATGGATGGCTCAAAGCGGGAGATACTGTTATCAGAGACAGATTTTTTTCCTGCGTTATTGACAGAAAGAGAGAACTCATTGAATACAAGGTACGGTGCGAATGGGCGGCTGACGCTTATCAAAGTCCGGGATTTCAAAGGTTTGATTGAGATTACGTACGCATGTTGAATTTTCTGTTAAGCCAATTGCGCGTACTTTTACCTCCTGCGGAATTGGAGAGCATTCTTCTCACGCACCCCGACCTCGTCAATGCCGCAGTAGTTGGCGTAGAGTCCCCAGCAGCCGACGGAATTACCTCGGTACGTCCTGTTTTGCGAGATCAAAATTGCATACGACCTTGAATCTCCAATCCAAACGACCGCATTTGCGCAAAGAGTAGTTAAGTGGATGGAGTCCAAGGTTGCTAGGCACAACTTTTTACGGAGGAGGTTTGTGTTGACACCGACTTGGATTTATCTGCATTGATGACTCGGTGTCAGGCGTTGCAATTATCGACGCGATACCAAAAAGGTAGATAGAGTTCGGGTCTACTGCGTTCAATCCTTGACAGCGATACGGTGTAGCCGGACAATTCCCAGGCGAGGCCTTCGAGAGTTAGCCACGCAAGAGATGGCACGAGAAATTGATGCGAAAGCTGAAATCAAGTTGTGAAATGACCCGACTGTGTCTGGCTTGCGGGGGAAGGCTTGCTGAACTCTCAACTCATGCTTTGCGCAGCCAGAAATAGCGTCGACCGAAGCCAGTAGCCCCTTCCAATGACTGTGCACAACCCAGAGAGATACCTGACTACTAGCAGTGCGGTGTTACGGTAACAGAACAGGATTCCTAGCGCCAGGTTTCCTTCTCCGTCCATCACGGGATTTGATTCAGATCTGCAGAATGTCTGATTAAATTCGTTCCAAGTGCGCTCCCCGCCCAGCGCCGGAAAACACCGACTCCTGACTCGATGATAAGCCTTCTCGCTCCCGAGTTTTACAGTCGACTTTTCCTCTGGGATTGCTGTATCGACTCCATACGTCTCTCTGCAGCTGATTGGCCCTGCCCTGCCTAGTACTGTAGTATTTCGTTCAATTCGTAAGGGGGTTTGGGGTGTGACATCGTCCTACGAACTGTACCTTTCGTATAATTCCCTAATTAAGAAATTTGATCCGTCGGCAAGGGCTCGGCTAAGCTCGGCTAGCTCGGCTAAGGCCAAAATCGCCCTTGTGAATGAGTGACTTACGAAAATTTTCGTAGGTTTTTGGCCGTGTGACGCGTGACTATACGAATTGAACGAAATACTACAGTAGCATTTCAACAGTGTCTCGTTATGTCTTCCTCGTGTATCTCTCAGCGTTTTTTGCCCCTGAGTACTCAGGTTACATGCCGATTGTTGTGCGGTTACATCTTCCCTTGTGGCTTTACTCGTGCGAGGATCTCTCATTGCGTATTGTGTGTTTGATTGAGCTCGGAGCGGGGCGCAATGTTCGCTTGACTACTTCACTTGTAATTTCCTTGGGCCGCGTAAATCGCGTCAAAAGCAAAGTTCCCCGAGCCAACGAGGACGGGAAGTTGAGGGAAAGTTGAGGTGTCCTTCCCATTATCTCGTTTACCTTGCCTACTGTATACTTAGACTAGGCTTCATCTGTCACCAAGCTCACGCAGCCTATAAGAGTAGTTCATGCCATCACGGCCGGCAATCATAATTTTGCGTTGACAAGCCTTCCTTTCTAGACAAACATCGCCCCCAAAATAAAATAGAATGCCGACAAGCAGGGAAGAAGATCAAGCATTTTGGTGAGTGCTGTTCAAGAGAGGGCTGATGAATAGGATACAGCTTCCGACACCTGTCCAGCACCGAATGATTGATATCGTGTAAGATTGCCGAAGGCATAACTGTTGTTTATAACTTCGGTTGAACTTGAAAAGCGGCGCCCCCCGTGCTCCATCGTAATCTGTGTAACGGGTCCGATCCAGGTATCAAGTGTAAGAGTTCAACGGAGCTAAATCATCTGTGTTACAGTTTACTTCCTCAGCTCAGAGCTGCCCGGCCTAAAGAACCACAGACCCCAAGGATTGATGCTCGATGTACACCATGCCAATCTTACAGCTTTAAATTACAATCTCCGTTGAAATTTAAAAATCCATTGTTGAATAAGATTGGGTACATCTGTCCTGGTTGGACCAGGACATAAGCCGGAGAGGGAAAAGATGATAAATATGAACCATGGGAAGGAAATGTACTAGGTGCTATTCACTCTCCACCAACCTCCGAGAGCGACTAGTGATTGATGTGGCGGCGGCAAGGAGACGGTCTGAAGTGGTTCCAACCTCTTTGCGCGTAGTTTGGTACGTAGTTTGACTTCTCCCAATATCTGGCCAATCAAGAGCTCAGCAGTGTGGCATTGGTGGGATGAGAGCATACTTCGATGTGTGTCTGGAGGTTACGAACCTCCCAGATGCATTGGAGTACCGCGAACGTGTGGCCGGTGAGAATGTCACTCAGAGTTGCACGCCAGGAGAGCGAGCTGCGCAGAGACGCCTCACGCATGGTGGAGACTTTGTCTTGAAGCCTGCAAACGATATTCAGGATAAAAGGATAACTGAGCAAAAGGAACACGAACATGGCCAACATCACGCCCGTCGCGTTGGTATCAGACTCAGAAAGCAGGCCGCTTTCGACCGCTGCAAGGTATTTCTGCTCAGCTGCAGCGATGGCAGAGACCATGAAGCGGGCAAGCCAGATGGGGGATGTATAGTGGATGAAGATTGCTGCGGACGCGACACTGAAAGTCAAAACAAGAATGGTGGTGGTTGAGCTGCTTGAAGGAGAGCAGCTGTAGACGCCATGGTCGACGCTTCTACTTCAAGAAAACTGGACATAAGTGAATGGAAGGAATGGCTGGACAAGAGAGCCTTTCAACGCCTTTTATTCAGTGGTCGAGCACGGGATTAGATTCAGATTCAATTTCAGATACCAGTGACCTTGCCTAACAACATTTCGTGGCGTTTATGGCGAACAAAGGAAATCAGGATCTATCGTCACTCTCCATTTCCCGGTGCTGGCGCTTGATTATACTTACCTGACAGAGGGAATTTCCGCATCTGCGGGTTTCTTCGCAAGCCCCGGTGCAGTGTAGGTGCCACACCAAGGTTTTATTTCCCGTCTTGTTTTTCCTGTCGTCAATGCACCCGTGGATTTCGGTGTTTCGCACAATCGCTGCCGCTTGCACTTGCATACTTGAAGTTATTTCGGCTGTCTTTTCGCCACGGCGTCCTGTTCAAAGTTTCGGAATCCGCGGGAGTGTGCCTTTCGCGGATTCTGGATTGGGGGAGGATCCATTGCTGTGTAGTTGACGGAAAGGGAACGTTCGTTGGGTTGCGTGCTTCTACAGCCGTCCTACCTTGGGTCAGGGTGCGCAGGTTGGGAATACAGAGGCGGCCACATGTATTTGAAGCCGATCACAATGGTACAAGGCATGCTAAGAGGCCCTTTTAAATGCTTCAGCCATAAACCTTGTTGCAGAAAGTCTCAAATATCCGTATTCCAGTTACCGAGCGTGGGGAAGCCAGAACGAGGGATATCCCGGAAAGCGGCGTTCACAGAGTTAAGCGAACATACATACCGGTCACCATACCGGCTTACATCGCAAATGCCGGTTTCCCGTAGAATAACCTGCTAGACAGGAATCGACGCGCGGAGAGCTCAAGGTGGCTGGACGTGACATCTATCGCGGAGATAGGATATGGGATGTTCACCGGTGCCCGAAAATATTCCCTTTCGACGCATTCTTTCACCCCAAGCGTCAACTTGAAGATAGTTGAGATGATTTCTTTCATCTGCGTTTTTTGCAGTCAGCCGATTCGTACCACCTGTGCGGAATAGTTCTAACGGTATAAGTACCCACCGTTCGTGTTTTGCGTGTACTTGGGCGCACAGCGAAGCATGAATCGGGGGAGGCTCAGGTTGTGCGTGTTGAACATTGATCGGGGGAGGTTCGATGCCGACGCTGATGGTGGATCTTCCTTGGGAGAGCATGGGTATGTAGTACGCCGCGGCGACGTCGACATGAGCTGTGCGATTGCACACAGTATTCGGGAGCACTTCGATGTTGAAAGGCTTTGCGAATCCCACATTTTCTGTAGACTAGGTATAGGTCGATTATTGGCACTCGATGTGTCGAGAACGGAATGTCGTCTCCGGCATCGCTCGAATTACTGGCTTGCGGGCGTATCCACTGCTCGGCATAATGTACGTATCGCAAAGACTGCATCCTGCGAATTTACAACATTGGGTCGGAAAAATGGACGAGGCTACGGCCATCCGTCGACGACTCATTTATCTGAAAGCATAAAAAATTATAATTGTAATACCACAATATTAGATGCGCACTGAGACCGGATCATGCTGAAGGCGTAGGTGCTGGTGTAGGCGCAGCGTCCACGACGTCGACCGTTTCTATTTTAGTATCGTCTGCTTTCGTCGTCTTTGCACCTGCACCCGCAACCTTTTCCGCGCTGTATTTTCTCGCCATTTTGAGGAAGTGCTCCGCTGTAAGCCCAGCACTGGGCATTCCGGCAAAGATACCGTGCCTTTCCTTCCAGGGAACTGGCACGCCGTCGGCGACGTAGGGTTTTAGCTGAGCGTCGCAACGTCAGAATTTACACTTTTTGAGCAGGTCATCGCGACGCACGGGAGACGCGATTATATCGCTGATGGATGGAGCAACGAATACGCGGACTTTGGATTCCAAAAGTTGGTAGCCCGGCCGTCTGTTGATATGCACACCAGGCGCGCCTGTTCGGTGCCCAGGAAGAGAGGCCTGTCTGTTACCTGCATTGCGAATTGAATGTGAACGGGCGCGAAAAAAGATGAAGGAAAGACGGCAAACCCTTGTAATAGTCTTTGTTCGCCATAAACGACTGCAGCGGCCGGCGGCCCTTGGAAGCGACTCCGCGCTACAGCAGTCGGGATCATGGCGCTCGAGGGAAGGCGGTGTCACGCGTGGTCACACTGTGTCACAACCTTCTCGTCATCAATGGCCAAGAAAAATTCAGCATCGCCAGGGACGTCTACGAGAGGGAAGCGCGGGCGCGGGGGGAGGCGGTAGAGGTGGTAGATCGCGCAACGCAACTCACAAAGGACGAGAACGAAACACGACAGGCGAACGGAGACCTGAGAGAGTGCTGTGGATGAAGTCAGCGACGGAGGAGACGATGCAAGTGGCTCGGAAGGAGGTTAGTTTCATCCATTATTCCTCCCCCTTCCTTATGATTTTGCTTCCCAGAAGCAGATGAGGCCGTAAAAATTGAAGTGCCCGTCGCAATGTGGGCAAGTTATTCTCCGGTTTTCTTTTCTTGGTGTTTACTGAGTTGACGCGCAGGACTTTGACCATTGCGATCCGCGGCGATGCTCTGGGAAAAAACTGTCTCGCCTGGGGTTAATCAAGGAGCTCAAGGTCGGCTCGCGCTTCAGAGGCATCGTCGTCTCGTGAGCATCCATTTTTTAATCTTTATCCCATGTCTGTATCCCTTCCCCATTGTGCCTGTTCCAATCGCGCTGCGCATCTTTTTTTCTGATTCCTTCTTTTGCCTTGTATTCAGACCGAAAGGGAAGCAAGTCATTAGTCCCTCCGATCGCGACATCATCCTCATCGGTGGCCTCGCTGTCGTCGAATGCTCCTGGGCACGTCTCGATGATGTCCCATTCGGCAAAATTGCTAGTCCACACGAGCGGCTTCGTGCGTCTCATATCGCTATGCCATAAGGATTGAATATCGATCAATCCTCCACCCTCGCAGTCCCATATCTCCTCGCCACAAACCCGACGAACTACGGCAAACCGTGGCGCCTGAACTGCGTTGGAAGCACTAGCTGCTGCGTTTTACATCACCGGGTTCAACACTTACGCTGATGAGCTATTGAGTGGGTTCGGGTGGGGCGGGTCTTTCTGGAAGGTCAATCGGTGCGTCCATGTCGTTACCTCTTGCTCTGTTTCATTTGAGCACTTGGGTGGAGACTAATGGATCGGATGCAAATGTAGTATGTTCTTGGAACGCTACCAAACGTGTAGCACCTCGGAGGAAGTGAGCGCGATGCAGGAGCGCATTATGGAGGAGCTTGAGAAGAGTTGGGAAGATTCAAGAAGGGACAAAGGTAAGCACTATTCGAAACTCTGCTCCCTGCTCTGTATCATAAGACACTAACCAATCCTCTCATAGAGCGCGGCACCGGCGAGGAGGAAGATTTATTAGTTGCCAACCCGAACCATTTCAGGAATTCCGACTCGGAAGAGTCAGATGAAAGCGAGGGTGAGGACGAGGACGAACCCAAACCTGAACCTGAACCAGCGCGAGACTTCGAGGACGACACGACAGAGCTTTCTCGTAATATCCAGAAGTTGGCGGTGACTCCTGGCTAGACCGTAAGGCGGGTAGGTGGCCTTGTGTCCTGTCTGCTTCCTGACTACGTCCTTTCGTGCTGGTATATAGACAATATATTCTACGTTCCATTACTTCCTTGACCACACGCGCATATCATTTTATTCACCGTCCCGACCTCCCATTTTTCTAGTCTATTAGTTACCACGCCGTTGCTAGAGGCGACCTGCGTTATTATATAAGCATCCGTTTTGGGAAAGCACGTGCACCGCGCAACGACGCGACTTCACGCGTCCAAGTGTACATGACGGGGAATGAAGGTCGGGGAATGTATGAAGTAAGTGTAGTATTCACTCACAAGGCGTCCCAGAATATCCACAGCCAGAATTTCGAGCGAGGAAGAAATTTCTTGTCTTCACGGCCGAACGAAAGCCGAAAGCGCCGAAAACCTTTCTTTTGACTTGTGAGCTGCACGGAAAACATAGATTTGGAGCTCGATAGTCAATATAGTGTTTAAAAAACAGATTTTGAGCTCTTTCAGCTGCAGGATTCGCGTCAAATGGTGCAAAAACGCGTGAACATAAATGAGTTGTTTGGTTGTGCATCTCCCCATCAATCAGTGATAGCACTGGAACGCCGCTTATCAGGGCGCGGTAACTAACAGACTATAACTAGCGAGGTACGAGCTAATTGTTATAGCGTCTGTCTGAGAGAGACTACCATTTTTCTGTCAGCGCACCTTCCTCGTCCGAAGCTGTCCGGAAGCCCACTCCCGGCGATCTTAGCACATGCTTCATCATTTTGATCACTCCGTGATTTCAAATACCACATATAAGAGCTATCTCTGGCCGCTTCCGTTAGTCCCCACGGGTTGGACGCCCACATTGACTCAAGCTGCTACCCTACGTTTTGTCTCTTTGCCTCCAACTTCATCGCTCTAACTTCAATTAACGATTATGGCGGCCATCTCGACACCACTACTGCACTCTTTGGCATTCGTCATCCCATTTTCCTCGCTGGAATGGATTCCGCTGCGGGCCCAGAACTAGCGGCTGCGGTCACGAATGCAGGTGAGGCGATCGAGACCGCGTGTATTTCTGTGCCATGGCGCAACCTGGCCGACGTGGCTCATTCTGACCACTTTAGGCGGCATGGGCGTGATCGGCGGTTAGGTGGGTTTACGCCGAAGGCGCTCCGTGAGCAAGTGGGCCGCTTCCTTTACTCGGAAAAAGCCAATCATACGCTGACTGACTGACAATAATCAATAAAGATTCGGGCATTGAAGGCAGACCTGAATGACAAGAATGCACCGTTTGGCGTGGACTTACTGCTTCCGCAAGTGGGCGGAAGCGCTCGGCAAACCAATGTCAGCATTCGAATTTTTTGAATGACAAATGGCACTGAGTCACCTCGCACCAGTCCGATTACACCAAGGGTCAGCTTCCCGAGCTTATTGACGTGATAATCGAAGAAAAGACCGCGTTGTTTGTGTCTGCGATTGGTGTTCCCCTCGGGATGTGGTCGATAAATTACCCAAAGTTGGGATTCCGGGTGCGTCTCGATTCACCCACCAACATGTACATATTGAACCGGTCGAAATTGGGTGTCCTTGGATTTGTGTGATTAGGTCATGAACATGGTCGGGCACCCCAAGCATGCCGTAAGAAGGCAGCCTCCCCCCGGACGCAGGCGTGGATTTGATCTGCGCGCAGGCGTCGGGAGGGAGGCGGACACACAGGGAATATTCCCGCCAGCATCCTCATCCCGGCATGCGTGGATGCCGTCAAGGGTCACACGTCCCTCTGACCAAGAAGCCGGTATATGTGGTTGGAGCGGGAGCTGTGTATGACGGACGTGGACTGGCTGCGCAGCTTGATGTGGGGCGCCCGGCAGTTTGTAAGTCCGGGTTTCCTCCACCGCATCAACATCTATATCTATCTAATCAATTACAGGGGTAGGGGACGCGTTGGCCTCTGTGGGAAGCGAGTGCACCCAAGACACATAAAGACCATGTTGTCAGCGCAGGCTTCGAAGACGTGGTGACGACTCTGATTTACAGCGGACGGCCGATGCGAGTCAAGCGCACGCCTTACGTCGAGGACTGGGATGTTTCACTATTTTGATCCTTTAGAATCACAGCCAATCTCCACAACAGGAACACCAATCGGCAGGCCGAAATCAGGGAACTTACTTCAAAGGGAGTTCTCCCTCATTGGCATGAACTCGAAAAGTATCCAGAAAAAGCGGTGGAGGGATCGCGGTGGCCTCTCGGGAGCGTCGCTGCTGTACGTGCTTTGTTTCACTGCCATTTTGTTGGATGCGTCCTCATTTGCAATCCTTAGCTCATCAACGAAGTGTTGCCGGCGAAGGTGGACTGACTCACAGATTGCGATTGAAAAGCTGAGAATTCTTTTTCCAGGTGATCGTCGATAACAATGGTGGAAGAAGCGGTGAGAATGTTAAGCCAAGGCGGAAGCCTCGTCAAGCCAACCAAGCTTTGATTTTCGTTCAAGACAAATCAAGAAGGGAGATACAACTATATCATCATGAATTTGAATGGTAATCTTATTCGAGAAGCGAAGTGGATGATGATATCGACACCTCTTGATTTTCTCGTATCCCACGGGATTTTCGTCATCCCGACTCTAAATGCCGGGCCACAACGTTTCATGGATTTAAATGTGGGTGAATGGGCTGGCAGGTACGAAGTAGTGAGAGTAAAAATTTACGTGTGAGTGATATTTCTTTACTTCGGTCGGTGGAGAAACATAGGTCAAGTAGGTTCGGAACAAGCCCGCGAAGGTCTGGTCCGGGCGAGCCGAACATCTTCAGCTGTGTTGTGCATGTTTGGTTGTTGATGGACGGCTGTGATTGGTCCGCCAGTGCGCGGCATCGGCTTGGAACGAACCTATAAGTCAAGCTGCCTCACATGAACATTTGGACTTTGAAACTCTCTGGCCAAGTACCTGATTTTGGGTTGGAATCTCCGTGTCCGAAGATCATGGCTACTCAATCCACAATGCATGAAGTCCGACCTCGGTGTCACCAGTGCGTTGGACATTCTGCATGTTTTATTGAAGATACATAAGACAGACGCTGGAAATTTTGAAAATCCGTGCAGTCGAATTTTGCGCCTAGCAGAGTTAAACTTGAGATCCAATTCAACATAATCCTCCAGACTTGGCAACTTGAAAAACTGTACAACATAGAACATACATACAAAAACAACGACGATAGCAAGCGATGCAGCAGATTTACAATGAAACATTCAAACACGAGAGCCGCGCTGACGTAGGGAAATCGTCATGCGATTCGAGAGGGGGCGCGAGCTGATTTCGCGGAGCTGAGATTCGTTCGAGATCTGGTGGGCAATGAGGCATGTCGAGATCTTCAGCAGAAAGATTCAGAGATACCTCAATATAAGTCCCCAACCCGCGCACCTCGGCGGGCACCGCAAAACAGCGACGGAACGGCGGATGTTGAACATGTCGCAAAGTGCGGAAAAGGTAGAGAGAGAGCTGCGGAGCGAAGTTTCGCGGATGGTGGATACTTTCAGTTGCAGCCTATCTCCGATTTCAGTTCAGCAATAAGTCTGCGGGTGAGGAAACGCATGTATATAGAGAGTCTCTCCCTGTGTCGATTTCCGTCGACGCGAGAAGCACTGTTCTCCACGGCAGCGAGTACGATTTTTCTGCATCGGCGATGGCAATGGCGAGGACACGGGTGAGACGCATTGGGGACACGAAGTAGATGCCTGCCACTGCGACGCTAGCAACGAGGACACCCCAAGGTATCGGCGTCGAATTCGAGGCGAAGACGGAGAGGGAGGCTTCGGGGATGCTGGACATTTGAGATTTCAACAAGGGAAAAAAGGGGAGTAAATGCGAAAGAATATCACACAAGGGGATTGAGGAACGCAGCAGGGTTTTTAATGGTTGTATCTAAGCGCCGCGTCTCGAGGCAGATATTATTACACAGGAAGGTGCGTCAGCTAAGGACATCGCCTAGGGTCAGCCAATCCGCTTGTCGCGGGTTAAGCGGTTTTTGCTGCTTAAGCCAAAGCTCACCTGTACTCGAAGAAAGACGAAGGGAAGGTGGGGCTCATGGCATTCCCATTTGAGTCTGGAGGTCAGGGGCTGGTCAACGGTTTCCTTGTGTTGGTGCAGTTTCAGTCAGGGTGGATTTCCAGCGAAGATGTCGCCTCAGATCCGTCTGATATTTCTTCCACAGCAGTAAAGAAGTGGTGATGCACGCGCCGCGCTGCAGAAACACAATTCATGATGGGGAAGAGATACTACAAACTCTCTGAGAGTGGCTTGAGACCGCTGACAAAGAAAAATGGCGAATCGTTTAAAACGTGACAGGAATTTTGAGCGGACGCATCAGGCAGTCAAGACCTTCGATCAATCCCGATGATGGGCTTTCCGCCAAGGCACAATTTGGTTTTCAAGGCAGCCAAAGCTTCATCCTAAAACAACTTCAGAGCACAGGACAATGAAATACGCCGCTCGGTTCAATGCCAACCGACTCTTAACCGACGTCACGACCGGTTTGGGCAATTGCCTTCTGGGATTATAGTGCTGTCTCGAGGCTCGGCTGAGTCTGATGGTCCAATCCCAGCCACCCCGCCAGCTCCGATCCCATGAAACTCTATGAAACTGCGCTGGCGCACTGGCAATCTAAGATTTCAGGCCATCGTCTAAAGAACGGCGCTTGAGTCGTCGCGTAGGATAGGCCCGCACCTCCGGCCGGACGATATCTTCCCACCGAGGGTGGCGGTCGTTATTATTTTGTGTAGTCTGGCAAGAGACAGATTTATATTTTGTGGGTCTCTAGCTCAATTCGAAATTGATCTCGAACCGCCGCTTTCTGCGGTTGCAAGTCAAACGCTACGGTTTAAATACCGAAACACGTGTACGCTTTATAGTTCCCAGGAATATCAATATCGTGACGGGGAACAACGGGAAAAAACCGGAAAAGAGTACGGCATGGGACAGGACGACGCCAGGCGGGAGAATTACAGCCCCGGTCGCCGCGTGTTGCTTTCTGTTTTCATTGCTAGCTGACGAGACAAAACTAGGATTCAAGTCCTCGCTCATCTGGTAAAACACACAGTGAGCATTTACATGCAAAAAATTTCATTGTTTTGCATTCCGATAGCGGAATCTATATATATGGACATTCTTCGTTCGTATATGATTCTTCCGCCGGCGGTTATATTGATTTCTATTTGTTCGTCGTCAATATATCGGTTCTGCTACAGAGACTAGCCGGCGGTTGTGTGCATAAGTAGGATGGTCATAGGATGCTCGCGTTCTGGAATTTCCTCAACACCGTTGTGCCGTCCTGTATCATGGGAGATAAGAAGATTCCAAAGAAGCGTCGCAACATTGAATACCACAAAGCTATCGACCGCGTCTGGATGTGGACTTTCAATAGTGATCAGTATAATCACTGATCTCAGATGATACCTTTGACCGCCAAGGCAGCACCTAATCTAATCAATGCTAGAAAAGGCAATAATTGTCTTATCGTATCCAGTCACCGATCATGATCGATGTCGCAGGAAAATTTGGAAACTTCGACTCCTGGTTGAACGTTGAACTTGACGTCAGACAGCTATATCGGTGATACGTGTTCTTCTGGGTTGTCGATGAATGGCAGGTACCCCGGTTCGTCATTCGCCCATTTGCGTCAAGAAGTGAGTTGATGGGAGACTTCCGAAACAGGAAGGATTGCCGTTTGGTCCGTGCAAAAACTCCGCCAGGAACCAGCAGAGTGGTATCGGGAATCCACACAATTTTTTTTTTCTCAGGAACCTCTGAACCGATACCAATTCTGGGATAATTCTATTGAGAAACCCGGTTGCAGGCAGAAACCCCACGTCCAAAAATAGATTCTATTTGGAAACCCGGTTCCTGCGTTCGCCGGCGCCGGAGTTTGTCGATATTTGGTCAATGCCTTGCGAAACTAACGTGTGGCTGTGGACAACCGTCGAGATGAGTAAGCTGTTGACGGGGTCTCCATCGTCTTCCACAGCCACGCAATGGATCTGTGCCAACAGTGATACTTGAATGATACTAGCCATTGACAATACTCAACACAACCACAAACTAGTGGCTACTCTATATATGCTGTCTGATGCTATGCAGCAGGTCGTCAACTTGTTCTCGGGTCACCAACCGCCGGATTGCAGCCTGAAGATCATGGAAAACTTCTCGTGCAGGAAGGGTTTTGGTGGGGCGGGAATCAAGTGGAGGATACGAAGTTTTGGAGCTGTTCTTCGGCAGGCTGGGATTCGGAAGAGACGGGAACACTTTGGTGACGAGACGGGGCGGACTTGGTGAGTTTTGTTATGGCCAGCAGGCTGTTCACATCCAGCTCAGGGTCTTGCAACCAGCTGTGAGAGTGGTCGTAATTAGTAAGCTAGTATTTTAATAGATAGAACTCACTGTGAACAAAAGAATGAGATGTGGAAAGGGAGATCTTGAATGGTGACCCATGCAAAAAAGAAATGATGGCAAACAAGACCAAGATTCTGATCCATGCAATAGTCGCACAGGTATCGCCCGTCCCGTAGGAGTGCAAGATAGTGGACAGGACGTGTCACCTGGTGAGCAATTCGGATGAGGTGCTTGATTTGCAGTCCTCATCGTACAATCTGATGGATGAGCCACTTTGTTGAGATATATGCACAGTCATTTTCATGAGTGTTGAGCATAGATTGCTAATAAAATTCGCTCATATCTATACTGTACTTTTTCATTGTTTCCATAGCGCATTACTGTGAATTTCCTAAATCGGAACCTCTGATATTGATGTTTGGCTACACCTCCCCGGAGGTCGGCCGGCCGATCCCTATCCAGAAACCCACCTTGGAAATTTTCGTTACAGCCGGGCTTCCATATAAGGTAGGGTTTCTGCCTGCAACCGGGTTTCTCAATAGAATTATCCCCAATTCTGAGGGCGTAGAAAATTTTAAAACAAATCATTCCCCAATGTCAAAAATTTGAAGGGGAAAACTTGCTCTATTGAAACTATTGGAAGAGAGTAAGGCTCCAACTGTTTCCGGTTTATAAACGTTTTAAACGGTTATAACCGTTTTTATTTTCTTTTATTTTACAGACCCTGACAAACGATAAACGAAAATAAAAAAACGGTTAAACGATTATTTTTTCTGCAGTGTACTCAGGGTCAAACTTGACACTGATTTGATGGAAATCCACTTGCTTGTTGCACCTATTCCATGCCATATTCCTCTTCGACCATGTAGCAATCGAAAGGCGGGGGGCGTACACCTGTTTATTTCATCGATATTTCATGCTGAAAATCATTCTATTTATCGCACCTCCTATCGGGATTGCACAGCCCGTAAAACAACCGTTTACAAACGTTTTAAACGGTTTTTTAAACATTTGTTTCCGTTTCTGTTTGTTTTGCCCATCGGCGCAAACAAAAACGAAAAGGTTGGAGCCTTAGAAGAGAGATGGTGGACCGGGACATCAAGCTGAGGTAAGGCAGATGATCGGCAAGTTGCGGCCATTTTATTGCGATTTATTTTCTTTATTTTCCGCTAGACCGGTGACCGTCTGTCTATCAAAACTGTGTGGGTAAGTTGTGTCGATAGACAGACCAGTCGATCTGAGTTTGAATTGCCGATACAAATTTTTTTACTCAAAAAGGCAATTGACCAACTCGCTCATTTCTCAACAAAACTGAGGGATTCTTTCTCTTGGGATGACTATTCAGAGGTGAAATGTAAATTTGACGACTTTGAGAGGGATAAGTCAAGTTTGGAACGTGCTAGGCGTTAACTCGCTGCTTTTGTTGTTGTTTGTATCTGACGTCACCCCCGCTTCGGAGAGCCGGTCCGGGATAACCTTTTTTGGTAAAATTTTTGTATTGCAAATTTAAACTCAGATCGACTGTTCTGTCTTCGACAGCTTGCTTTCGAACGACAGAACAGTTACTGGTCTAATTTTCCGCATTTCACCCCACCGCCATTAGTATCGGGCCGAAATCGTTTCCGCCGTACGCCATGCGACGGCCCGCGCCCCTCAAGTTCTACATGCAGATATCGCAATTTATGAACATCTTCCCGGATGCTCGCGTTCTAAAACTTCCCCAAAAACCATTGTCTCTCCACTAGCAATGGCACACGAGTGTTGTTGGCGATGGCAGGGGATTGGAAGAAAGCCTCGCAACCTTGAATATCGGCCGCGTTTTAATAGGTTTTAATGGGGATCAGCGTGATCGCTGATCTCCGATGATACGCTTTGACTGCCAAGACAGCACCTAATCTAATCCACGCCGGAAAAGGCAACAATTATCTTATCGTATCCACTCACCGATCAAGATCGATGTCGCGGATCCAAACTAAAGCCGTTTGATGGACCCAACTTTAAATTTGGGTTGTGTAGTAGAGGGCTGCCGCGGCGGACCGGCGGACCATTCGAAACTTAGTCTGTCGTAGACGGACACTTTATATGAACGCTCGTACCTCGCTATATACTCTACTTAAGTCATGAGTACTTGTTCAGAATGAGAAAACCCTATGATTACAGGTTGAGTTTGGTCCTTGCAAAGAGTAAACAGCACACACATACAGAGTCTGCAGACAGTAACGATGACGAGCTAGTGAATCAACCATCGAGAGTACTGGCAGCGCGACTCGGAGGGGACGCCATTTCGCGAGGTTGAGATTCTCTCGAGATCTTCAGTTCAAATTCCCGATCAAGATCCTTTATCAAGCAGGAAAGCAAGATCCGGAGGAGGGATTCAAGTATTTATGGCTGCTAGTGTTTGGGCTTGCAGGATTTATGCACCTCGATGTACATCCTCAATCTGCGCACCTCTCGGAGGCATTGCAACACAGCGGCGGAGCGGCGGAAGTTAAACGTATAGGAGAGTGTGGAGAGGGGGAAGAGGGGAGCTACACAAGGAGGCTTCGTGGAGGGCGGATATGGTGAACTAAAGGCTGTTCAAACTTCAGTTTGACCATCGATTTGAGGCGAGGGGTGAAGATGAACTCGTGGTGGGGGGTTTAGAGAGGAAGGGCGCGCACACAGAGAGCCTCTGCAACATTTACATCTGTCTGTGGACCGAACCCACCATTCTCCATCCCGGCTAGGTACGCGTTTTCAGTGGCGGCGAGAGCAGAGAAGAGAACGCGCATGAGGCGCGTGGGGGACGCATAGTAGAACCCAGCCGCGGCGATGCATATGGCGACAAGAGCTCCAGTGAGAGTCCAGGGTGGCGAGGTCGAGTTGGACTGAGAAAGGAGGGAGAGGGATGCTTCGGGGTGGGTTTTTGTGGTGGGTTTGAGTTGGACATTGAGGGTGGAAGAAGGTAAGCGAGACAAGCTGGGGGAAGCGCTCGAGCAGTGAGGCTTTATAAGGTGGTGTTTGAGGTTCAAGTCTTATTCATAGGTACGTTCCTCGCGTCTCCTTATTTACGTTACAAATTCAATATTTTCCCGCGGGAGTGTGATTTTGTGGGTTATTCCGCCCCCCCTCATCGCCGCAGCGTATGAATGCTTGTTGGACTTTGAGTCATCTCGGGCAATCCGGCATCATGGCCGAGATAATGAGTCGGTTGGAGTCAGTGAGAGAACATGAAAGAACCTAGCAGAATATTGAGGAAAATTCTAGTTATACTGGACAATTAGTATATAAGTAGCACAGATTCACTGTATTCCTCAAGTGTTTGCAGAGCTCAGCTAAAAACTAATATTATCTTGGATTCTACCCTGAAACTACTGGTCTGATTCCACACGAAATTACAATACTGGATCATTGCAATTGACGTTGCCCCTCCATGCCCACAACATGTCCTCAATAGGTAGTTATGGCTCAAAAAATCAGGGCTAGAATGGTGGTTTCAATAGCACTGTACCACAATTAAAGAGGACTGAATCTTGATCGGCGGGCTCCAAGTTGAAGCATGAATTCATCACGTCTAGCTTTCTGAATCAGCATCATTTCCGGGGCGACGTCTTGGTGTTCCTGATTCCTGAAATATTCCTATTCCTATGTTCCACTTGCGCCATGGCTACGTTTTAATGGCAGGCGAAACCTAGACCCATCGTCCGTTCGCCGTTATCTTATTCTCGATCGGACTATCCTTTGCTTGGAAATGCACTGTTCTCTGCAGATATGCCCCTGCCAATTTCAGGTTTCCCGAGGCCGAGTTGATATAATTAAGAAGCTCTAGCGCCTAGGATTATTCCCTTCAGGTTTGACGCCCGCCCGCTCTTTACTTCCCAAACTTGAAGCTGCGGATTCCATGTATCATTGATAAGCTGTTACTAAGTTAGCAAGGCGAGTCAGATGATCTAGCTCGGACGATGCTGGTGTTAGCGATGTCCAACTCTTTGCGTCATGTAAACCGCCGGTCGAGAATTCACACTGCACTCGCCCCTCCAATCTGGGTGCACCAGCAGATATTGAGACACCGGGTTGGTGATGCCTAGGGTGCCCTTGATTCACTTTCTTAAAGAAGATCTGGAATGCTTTGAATGTGTTTTTTAAAATAGGGCTGCTGCCTGTGACCCATATATTGATACTTACTTGTTCGTCATCAATATATTACGAATACTTATGTAATCGTTCTTAGTATTTGTACATGGCCAAACACCGCACCTTGCCCAAACACGGTCCTGCATTAATGAACTGATGAAATTAGTGGCTGTGTCAATTTTCATTACATTTTTGTGATCCCTATTTCAAAACCCCCTAGATGGAGCAAAGATAACCCGAAACATCAGTATAACAATCTAACGAAAATAGTGGCTGTGTGTGTTTTGTTCGGCCCGTTCGGCACTGACTACGCACTCAAACATAACGGCGCATGAGCTATTGATTGTACTGGGTTCTTTTTCCACTCGACATCTTGCAGCTGTCTCAATCCGTGAGTGGTTTCTCTTGCCAGTCACAGCGATTTAACGAAGCATACATACGCATAGCGTTCGGCACGGCACAGCCCGGCACCTGATCAGCACTTGTTCACGTCGAACATAGAATCCGCGTACGAAGGACGCGGACAATTCCGTTTGCGCACCTTCGTCTTCACTTGGAATGGCAACAACCTGATTGCTGCCTTGCAGGGCGCACATAGCTTCAGAACAAAACGCGGTATTCATCAGCTCGTCCCTGGCCGTTGCAAACCGCGAAAATTAGGCCGCAGTTGCCTACGGCTTGGTTAACGAAACTAGTAACTCCGTGAGGAGAAAGGTCCCCAATGTATCGAGTTCTCGATTATATTGAAGACTTTCGAAACGCGCTCGATCCTGCAATTTCCACTGTATTGTTGGAAATGCTCTCGAAGGGAACCACCCGTAGATCGTCTGAAGATAAAACGGATTCGCAGCTTATCGTTGGGTATCTGCAAATAAACTTGAGATCCCTGTTGCGGACATTTAGGGGGCGGATGGAGTATGTCCTATATGAAACACGGTCCGCTAGAACAAGGTGAAGCGCGACTCTACTGCGTCCGTGCTGACCTGTGCTATACTTATAAAAATGCCTAATGTGTGAAACGCAGTACTACCTGGATATCAGTATGAAAAGTAAATCATGAGGTATGAATGGCCAAAGACCGGTGTATCGATGTGCCGTATGAACTCTGAACCCTGAGCTGTCTGAACGGAACATATAGGGTACAATTGATCAGCTTCGCGAGTACAGAAGGGGTCGAAGTCTTATGTCTTGGAGTGAACCTCAAGTGATGTCTCTACATCATGATGTACATACGACAGCGGTTTGAAGCCGGATTAACACTGGCCGACAGACTAGAATCCCTGTGCGTTCGCGATTGAATTTCCGACGATCCAAAAACATGGACCTGATAAAAGTTAAAGAAGATCGGTTTCGTTAGAACTCCTGTACGTTTAGGCACTGCCCTGGGAAACAAACACTCCTTTGTGACGACTATCAGCCGGTCGCGCATAAAACCTTGTGGGTCATTTAACGATAACTTCAGTTCCGCTCGTTGCAATGGCGGACAAAGTCAACGCAGACATCCGTACTCCTCGCCCGCGCACCAAGAATCATGCCAGCATGTCAACGGGCGGATAGCCTGAGGTATTTCGACAGTAATAGGAACAAGTGGTCTGTCCTGGGCAGATTCGGGTCGCCTCTCTGAACCTCTTTATTCGAACCGAGATGATCTTCGCTGAAAAATTCAACCAGGGTCTGATTGGTTTCGGCTGCAAATCTGTCACTACCCATTTCATTGATTTTTGTCTTTGTGTGCATTAAATACAATAATTATAGAAACATTATGCAGTGTGGGATCAACGAAGGACGGCCGTCCAGGTAATGTGCTGACCGTTCTGCTCTTCAAGTATTCAATATCTTCAGCCATACAGGCAAACCTCATATTTGTCAACCCAGTTCGCAGCCGTTTGTCCTCGGGACAACGATCGAACAGATAGGATTTGTGGATGAGCAGACGTCTGAGATCAATTTCTCCTTGACCTCTCCTCCCATGTTCATCGCAGCACGACGTCACCAGTGTCCACCAAGCTGCTCACATCTTTCTTGAATGCTGCATTATTCGTTGCTTCCTTACGTTTCTACGTTCTGCGAGTGCTTCCAGTCTGCCTGACTGCTCTGGTCTCGTTTATTTTTCCTTGGCGGTTCTGCTCCTATCTGGTGTTGTCATCTCACCCTGCCGTTTATGAATTCCGCATTGAGTTTTGCCTCGGACCTCCCGTCATTCTACCGTGCTGCCATTTCTATTCAGCCTTTGAGCTCTTTGTCTTGCCGTCATTCCACTGCCGTTTATATCCAGCCTTTAAGCACCGTCTGTCACGTTCAAGCGTTTAGAGGTCGAACTCTGGCGAAGCAGAAGGGTTCGGTGGGCTCTTTGGTATGAGGCTCGAAAGAGATGGAATAAAAGACTAAAGACTACAGTCGAATAACTACTGTTTAAATACTGTACTACGAATCGTGAGAAAATATACCAGAACAATAAGACCGTGCGACTGTATGTATGGTCCGATCAAATATCGTTCCGTTAACATGTGTTCTGAATAATAACCACGCCATGACAACACGTTTGACGTGTGTCGTTTAATGTCCGAAACTCTGGCGCTGCCTCCTTGTACTCGCAAGGATAGAGCCACCGCGTGTAATACGCCCTGTTGTCTGCCCTCTGAGGGTTCTGTCGTTGACTTATCCTTCGTCTACATACATCAAATCTGTCTAGCGTCTATCCGTGTTATCTTGTCACGTGTTCGGCGCTTAGATAAGATGTCGCGAAAAAGGGCAAAATCGTGACATTACCCCCCTCTTAAGGATCGACGTCCTCGGCGATCTCGGTGATCCACGCTGAGGATCTTTCCGGTATTTCGACCGAAGGATAACGAATCCTGCTATCCCTTTGTTCGACAAAAGTATTCAATACTGGGTCAAACAGTTTCTTCGTCGAGTATTCTTGGGACTCCTCCCGTGGTTTATATCGTTTAATTAAATAATCCCAATATCCAATGGGTAAAACGGGCACAGCCCTAATCTTGATGCCATGTTTTTTGTTGTACTCGGACAACATTTTCTTGACATGTGTGAGATGCCGAGTAGGCTCCCACGTGCGTTCCGCCAGCGGCCAATCCTTCCATTTGATTAAATATTGATAACCTCGGCCCTTCTTCCGATGTTTAAGGATCTCCTCTACTTCCCATTCGAGGTGTTCTCCGATCAACTTCGGTGGTGGTCGTTTCTCGCGCCTTTTCTCAGGCGGTTCCACGTAAAGCGATAACTTCGCTTCGTTAAATACGTCATGCATTCCTTCCGTTTCCGGAAGTTTTAATTTATAGGCGGCTTCGCCGACCTTTTCTATGACTTCATACGGTCCAAGCCGTACGTTCTCGAGCTTCTCTGAAGGTCGATCTGATTTGATGTCTTTCCCTTCGACATAGACTTTGTCTCCAGGTTTAAATACAGGAGCGTCGCGATGTTTGGCATCATAATATTTTTTCATGTTGTCCTGGGCCTTTTTAAGGGCCACTGATGCCTCGTCGCGAACCTTCTTCATCTTGTCGGCGAAGTCCTGCGCCGCCTCGTTTCGGGATTCCACGGCGTTCTCGATCCCTTTCCAAGGGTGATAGCCGGTGTTTAAATAAAACGGTGATGACTTGGTCGATGACGAGACCTTGTCATTATGTGCGAATTCGGCCAAAGCGAGCCATTCAGCCCAGTCCGATTGCCGATAGTTTACATAAATACGGAGATATTTCTCGATCTCCTGATTCATCCGTTCCGTCTGTCCATCAGTAATCGGATGATGAGCAGTTGATGGATTCATTTCAACGCCCAATAATTTATTAAGCTCCGTCATGAAACCCGATATATAACGCTTATCTCGATCTGAGATAATTTTACGAGGAACGCCGTGATATCGAATCACCCGATCACGCGTCAAGCGTGCGACTCCCTCCGTGCCGATATCGAAAGCCACAGGCTCCGCATGTATCATTTTTGTAAAGGTATCAACCCACACCTGTATGGCGTTGAACCCGTTACTGACTGGTAATGGACCAATCAAATCCATAGATATGATTTGCCAGGGACCTTCCGCAATCTTGTGCGGATGTAATTTGCCCTGCTTGTAGCGGTGTATGGTCGTCCGCTGACAACGCCTCACAAGCGTGTATATATTCTGATATTTGGTTGCCGAGTCTAGGCCACCAATAATTACGTTCGATCATCTCTTGCGTGCGGTTCTCTCCGGGATGACCAAGCAAGGGATTATCGTGGTGCAGACTGATAATATTATCGCGAAGCTCCTTGTTTCGCGGAACATAAATAGCATTTTTATAATAAATAATGCCATCATCCTTCTTCTCCCATCCAGGGAGTTTCTTTTGAAGAGTGATCTTGACAGTCTTATCGATCTTCTTTTCTGCGAGAATTTGATCTTTGATCGCCTTCTCGGGTCCTTCGAGCACGATGTCTTCGGCTCGGAAATATTCGGGTTTAAGAAGAGTGACATCTTCGTTATCACTCCCCCCCATATCATGATCCGCCCTGCGGGATAAAGCATCGGCTTGCTTATTAAGCTTTCCAGGTCGATGTGATAAGGTAAAGTCATACTGAGCAAGCTCAGACAACCATCGTGCTTGCCGCCGATTCAATTTCTGCGGCTGTTTGAAATATTGTAGATTCTGATGATCCGTCAGAATCTCAAACGTCTGCCGAGCTCCTAAGAGCATCGGTCTCCATTCCTCCAATGCAAGCATTATCGCGAGCATCTCTTTGTCATAGATCTCGTAATTCCGCTCGGTCTCACTGAGACTGTGGGAAAGGAATGCGACAGGTCGCCATTCGCCACTTTCTTGGAGTTGGCTAAGGACAGCACCCGTGGCACCCTCGGAGGCGTCGGCTTCGACACGGAACTTGCCGTTATCTGTGGGAAGTGCCAGCACTACGTCGTCAGCGATTCGCTGTTTAAGCATAGCGAACGCTTTATCTTGCATTTCTCCCCAGGAGAATCCGGCCTTGCCGGTTAATAAAGTTAATGGTTTTGCGACGTCGCCAAATCCTTGGACGAATCGTCTATAAAAATTGACGAATCCCAAAAACGCTTGAACGTGTTTAACGCATTTCGGGACCGGCCACTCCATGATGCCCTTGATTTTCACAGGGTCCATGCGCATGGAGTTTTGGGAAATAATTACTCCGAGATATTCGATTTTTGTTTTTTCAAAATCACATTTCTCAGGTTTTAAATATAATTTATGCTTTTGGAGCGTATCCAACACTCGTTTGACAATTGCGCGGTGCTCTTCAAGAGTTTCCGTGAAAATAAGAATATCGTCCAGATAGACGATGACCCGTCCTTCATTGATAAGATCCCGAAGGATATCATTCATCATGGTTTGGAACGTGGCCGGGGAATTTGTAAGGCCAAAGAACATCACAAGCGGCTCGAACAAGCCTCGGTTCGTTCTGAAAGCAGCCTTCCATTCATCGCCTTCTTTAATTCGAACGTTATTATAACCCCAACGAATGTCCAGCTTCGTGAAGTATTTTGCGCCACGGAGTTTATTAACCAGCTTCCGAAATTAAAGGAAGAGGATAACGGTTTTTAATCGTCATCTCGTTTAATTTACGATAGTCCTGGACCGGTCTAAGCGATCCGTCTTTCTTCTTAACAAAGAAGAATGCTGAAGCCATCGGTGACTTCGATGGTCTGATCCGTTCACTTTTCAAGTTCTCGTCTAGGAACTCGTCAAGCTTCTTTTGCTCGTCCAGCGAAAGAGGGTATATTTTACAATTGACGGCTTTTGCGTCCGGTTTCAATTCGATCGCGTGGTCCCACGGTCGTTTCTCCGGAAGAGAATCAAAAGATTCTTTCGCAAATACTTTGACATAATCCCTGTACTGTTCCGGGATCTTGTCCTCTGTCATTTTATCTTTTTCGGCGTCAGCCTGTTCCGCGAACTGCTGCGCCTGGGAACCCTTCGCACGCAATTCAATTGCATGTGCAAAGTCAACCAATAAAATAGATTCACCCTCCTCTATAGGGTCGCTCTTTTTTCTGTCCCCTGGACAGTCTCGTCGCCTTTCATATTACATGCTTCAGGACAACGACTGAATTGGATTGTCTGGGCTCGCCAATCGATATTCGGATTGTGGTGCTCTATCCAATCGAATCCAATAAATACTCGAGATTTCCCGAGACCCGTGACAAACAGCTTAATTTGTTCAGCATGTTTGCCAATCGTCATCACCATGTCAACATAGTGGGTGATCCTGCCTTTGATATTTTCGGTACCATCGGCATTTTTTGCCGGGATCGCTTCCGGAAGCTTCTTGAATTCGAAGCCCGAAGCTTTGGCGAAATCCCGATCAATGCACGTTGTGGTACATCCAGTGTCCAACAACGCACGAATCTTCCGGGTCTTGCCCGTACTAGCATCCTGCAACAACGTGGGGACCAGCATCTCGTGATGTTTACGTTGTGCTTGGAAAGCGCGCATTTCTGCCGCCAAGCGCTCGGAAGTGACTCCTATGGCTCGTTTTGCTAACCAGCGAGCTGTCTCTCTGGCCTTAATTCCATAAGGCATTTTCTCCCAGATCTGTTTAGCCTTCCAGGGCTTTCGGCTTTCTACTTCGCAAATAGGAACCCACTTGAATTTTCGAGGATCACCCTTGACCTGCGGGCTTTCCGTGGGTTTCGGTGTCAACACCGTTCCATATTTGTCTTTGAGAAATTCTTCTTTTGGCGCTTCCTCCTCTATTGAGGATTGAGCCATCCCGTCATCAATGACGGCCTTTTTCTTCTCAACCTTTGTTTTACCGGTGGGAGCTCCGGGGGCCTTTTTCTTGATCGCGGAACGTAATTTAGATAGTTTATCGCAGTCCTTTAAATTACGAAAAGGTGAAACAGAAGAAATCGTAACTACATCATCTTTTTTATCTTTTTCTAATACATTTTTAATACATAAGTCTGTATCAGGCATGGTGGTAAGAATGTCATATTGTCCGCGATTGTTCGTAACAGGAGGGTTAGCCGGTTTGGCCTTGACCGGGACCCTCTTTAAAAACCCCGCTCGCGAAGAGCAGTCGCGACGGCCTCGAGGTCTTTGCGAGAATACTGATCGTATTGCAACGATCGAATATTAAACTTCTTTTTAGGAGGCTCCGGGCACTCCTTCTTTATGTGACCTTCTTTGCCACAATTGTAACATTTGATCGTCCTAGCTTGCGAACGATCAATGTCCATGTCTACCGGTTTCCCAGGAGCCGGTTTCTTGGACAAATTCGGGGCCCCGCCCGAATTCTTGGGGGTTGTCGCCGTTGCCCCCGGCGGCGCTGATGGTGGTGCCCGAAGCCAGAATTGGTTCTTGGCTTTGGCTTCCTTGAGCGCCTTTCGCTCAAGGATTCGATTGATTGTAATCAACCGAGGTTTCAAGAGGCTGTACACCTCCGGAATATCATTCCCACCAGCGTAAAGCTGGTCTCGCACTTCCTGATTAATCAGGTCTTCAATCGTATCCGCCAAGAAATGATCGTATTGTTTCCCGGCCACATTGTAGCCGGCCTCCTCAGCATTCATCTCGAATGCTTGAATAAAATCGAGCAGGGGCATCTTCCCCTGTCGAGTGTGGGTAAGGCGCAGCGACGCCGTCTGCATGGCGTTGTTGTCCTTAAAGCTTAGCTCTAACTCCATCATGAAGTCAAGCATGGAATACCCGGGTTCTTTGAAAGTCCCGGTGCTGGAGGTTTTCCTGTCTCCAGTTGCTCTTCCAAATAGTGGCCGGGCAAGCGGCTCCATCCTCTCTTCCCAATAAGGAAAGAGCAAATGTAATTTTCTGTTTCTCGGAGCGAAACTCCGAGTCGTATGCCCAAAGGTAATTGGACAAGGTTTCGGACCAAGTCTTCCACTTGGCCTTGTCGTTCCCGTCGAACATCGGCGGGGTCTTGGCATAAACGATTTTAGAGGATCCTCCGCTCCTCTGTTGTCCTGGCCCGTAAGTCAAGAATGCCGCAGCAAGCCGTTCCGGCATTTGGTTCCAATCACTCAGGATTTGTTCCAGAGTGGGACGTGGGGGTTGTTGGGGCCTTTGGGGAAGTGGTCGGACGGGGGAAGGTACTCGAGAAGCATCTCGGAATGGTACGTCCGCCGGAGATGGTTGTCGGGAGGCCATGTGCGCCGATATCTCGGCAAGGGAAGGAGCTCGTGCCTGGAGCTCTTCAGGGATCTCGGTATCAATGCCGTATCTTCCGGCAATGTTTCTCCAGGGGGATTGTTGACGGGGAGGGGATTGTGCCATAGCGGGTATGAGGTGGTGAGGAAATATGGAGGAAAGTAGATTGTGAAAGGGGACCGAAGTAGTCGGTGGATGTGTATGAGCGGTGTGGTAGGTGTGGAAGGAGGAGGCGGAAAAGTAGAGGTGTGAGGGTACGGACTCGCTCGAGGACGAGGAGGATTGGGAAGGGGCGCGGATACGCGTCAATGGTGTGAATACCGCACTAAGCGGATGGTGGGGTTGTCCCGGACTGTTGCTGTCTGAATCGCCCCGGGCCTTCTACGACACACCCGATGACGACGCCCAGAGCCTCTCCGAGGATTAACTCTGTGGCCTTGTTGCTACCGTTGCGCAGGGACGGACTCAACGTTTCCCGTAGCGCGGTGCAGTCAGATCGATCTGGTCCGACGACAAGGGTCGCTGCAATTGTTTAACCTCGTTGTGGACGAGGGAGAAGTTGGGTAAAGCGGAAATGGATCTTCAAGGTAAGAGATAAGGAGTATGAATCCAAGTAGTGGATAAAGGTAGGGAGGAAGAGGAAAGGAGGTCGAGTAGTGGCGGTACGAGGGTATGAAGGGTAGTCTTTTATTATGTCACGTTCAAGCGTTTAGAGGTCGAACTCTGGCGAAGCAGAAGGGTTCGGTGGGCTCTTTGGTATGAGGCTCGAAAGAGATGGAATAAAAGACTAAAGACTACAGTCGAATAACTACTGTTTAAATACTGTACTACGAATCGTGAGAAAATATACCAGAACAATAAGACCGTGCGACTGTATGTATGGTCCGATCAAATATCGTTCCGTTAACATGTGTTCTGAATAATAACCACGCCATGACAACACGTTTGACGTGTGTCGTTTAATGTCCGAAACTCTGGCGCTGCCTCCTTGTACTCGCAAGGATAGAGCCACCGCGTGTAACACGCCCTGTTGCCTGCCCTCTGAGGGTTCTGTCGTTGACTTATCCTTCGTCTACATACATCAAATCTGTCTAGCGTCTATCCGTGTTATCTTGTCACGTGTTCGGCGCTTAGATAAGATGTCGCGAAAAAGGGCAAAATCGTGACACCGTCATTCCCATCCGGCTTCGGGCACACCGCTTTTCACTTTTACTCGAGCCTTCGGATACCCTGTCTTGTTCAGTATTTGGGCATCCCACCCTCGCGGCAATCCGCTTTCCAACTGGCCGGAAATCTGTAACGTGTAGCTCATAATAAATCAACCTCCTCTTCATTGTGCCGACTTTATTTTCCGCTGTCAAGTTAACAACCTTCAAGTGTGCAGTTGGAAGCTAGCCGCCGCCTCACCTTCCTCCGATGCGACTTTAAGCTTGCTGCCACTTTGTCCATAAACATTTTCTTGTTATGAAGAAATTCAAATCATGCCCCTACGCAGCCCAGCTTAATTTCTCATCCACTGAAACCATTTATCCACGATATCGTTAGGGATCCGAGACACTGCAGCCAATATGGGCAATATTTCAGGACAAATTTCAGCCCGAGTCGAATTTATTCTAGAGGCACGACACTCCGGTCATCCAGATTTTCATGGTAACGTCAACTTGTTTCAGGTACACTTCTCTGACGCTCGCTCTTATGCTGGTTTAAATTTCAATTATCTGGCTTCTCGTCCCCTGATAGCTACAACTCTGCGTTGAATTTATTTCAAGGTATCCGGAAATCAATCGCATCGACCAACCATAACGTCAACGCTGTGACCCTCAAGTGTCATCTACTTCTGCCGTGGCTGCAACCAACCTCAGCGCGACCATGCTGCTAGCTGGATTCCTCTTTCCTATGCTGTCAAAATTGTACATTACTCTACCTGACGTGTTGTCATTTCTGATTTTCGATGTCTCCAGTGTTTGCCTTTTCGGGGCTTCTGCCTGCACGGATGCGTCGTCAACTGCTGTCAGTTCCTACACTGCTCGGGTATTTGTTGGGAACATTGTGCCGAGGGCAGCTCACCCCTTGCCCACTGTCCAATATCCACTGGGATGCTGGGCCTCACTGCCACCACTGGGATGGAGCACAGACCGAACCCACAAACCGGCCTCATCCAGTATGTCTTTACTCGCTATCCTCCCATGAGACTGCAGGTCTAGTACCCTGTTGTCCATACTCAGACTACCTTATGATGTCCGACCAAGATAGCATAGCTTCTGGAAATCTTTATCTTTTGTGCCCACCATTGCCCTCGAGATCCTTTTCTGCTGAAAAAAGAGGTCTCACATTAATTTTCAACAACACACAACTCTTGTTGCAGCATTGTCAATGTCAGACCGTATGGCTGGCTTCCTCGGGTCCTTTGCCGCCGAATCTCAGCACAACTTCGTAGTAATGTACGTAAATAAAGTTGAAAGAAAGAAAAAAAAACTAAGTATTCGTAACTGCCGCGCGCCTGCGACGGCCCGCACCCACCTAGTCGGTTCTGTAACAGAGACTACCTGTGACCGTCGCTGTCGTTCCATGGGTGCCGTGTCCGTTCCGTCGAGATGTTAATTTGCGTATAAGCATTCCCGTGTGCAACTCAGGCGCACTTGAACTTTTAGTGTTAATGTTTCGTGTGGTTCAGGTACAGTTGAACCAAGCGGCAGGAACTTCCGGCGGTGATGGCGGAGATTGAATGTCGTGAAGTCTATCTCGGTTTTCTTCGTTACTCCCAGCAGGAAGATGGTTTTTTCGCGTCAAACACTTAAAGATAGGCACGGGGTTGATTTTCCGACTTTTTGACACGTCAACTTCGTTGAAGTTACTAAATACTTATGCAAGCTCTTGATTCAATCTCCCCGAGATTTTAGACAAATGTCCTTTACGGGTGAGTCGACTATCATATCAAGACCGCGAATTGCCCTACGGTTTGTGTCTTTCAGAGGGCCAGAATCCCGACGATGCGATGATGCGCTTTGGGCCGCCAAGGCATTGGTGCGGAGCCGTTGCCGAGTTCAGTACCGAAAAAAATTTCGACGAACTTTGCTGAACAGGTTCATTCTCATACCGAGAATGGAAAAATTTATTAATGTACTGAAAGTGAAGCTGAAAAGGGCAAAATCAGATCCAAATTCAGGTTTGGAAGAAAATGGTACTTTCAGTACATTAATAAATTTTTCCATTTTCGGTGTGTCTGGCTGGGACCCTGGCTCACACTGAAATATGCTTCTTTCCATTGGCTTAGCTGGGACATCGGCGAAATTATCAAATTTGAGGTCAACTTGGAACGAATGGAAGAACTTGACGCTGTTTAATATGACGTGAAATTGAATGTGGTCCTCGCTCTGAACGCCGGCCAATTTTACAGACGCCCCAACGCGTTGAGCTGAGTAGTTGATATATAATTCAATTCGACACGATCGTCTTCCGAAATAAAAAAAGGTACAAAACAGTATTATAATATATACGACAATATTGCAACGATGGCGAGCCTTGAGCCAAAATTCAACGACTCAGACTCCTTTGCTTCGAACATAAATACGAGTAGGAGAGTCGCGTCGACGGAGAGAAATACTAGCCCGGTTCGCAAGAGGGCATTGGCAGCGCGATTCGGAGGCGGACGCAGGTTCACGGCGTTGGAATTCTTTGAGAGATCTGTGGGTGTGGTTCAGTTCAATTTCGTGCCCGAGATTTGTCAAGGAGGATTAACGCACCTCAATATAAGTCTTCAGTCCGCGCACCTCGCGAAGGCATCGCAACACCGTGATGAAGCGGCAGATATTAAACGTATCGGAGAGGAAGGAGAGGGGCGAGAGGGGAGCTACGCAGAGAAGCTTCGCGGAGGGTCGATACTTTGAGTTGGAGACTGTTGAAAGTTCGGTTCATCAGTTCGAACTCGAGGTGAGAATGAAGATAAATTCGAAGTGAGATCGAAGACGAAGTCGAGGGGAAGAGAGGAACGGCGGAAAAGAGGAAAGTAGGGAACTTACACAGCGAGCCTCTCTGCGACATCGACGTCCGCCGATGCACAGAGAACACCAATACCGTTCTCCACCCCGGTGAGGTACGCGTTTTCGACGTCGGCGAGGGCAGAGACGAGGACGCGGGTGAGGCGCGGCGGGGACGCGTAGTACAAGCCAACAATCGCGAAGACGGTGAAGAGGGGAACTGCGGTGAAGATCGAGGGTGGCGAGGGTGAGTTGGATTGGGAGAGCAGGGTGAGGGATGTTTCGGGAAGGGTGGACATGTGTCCTGAGTTGGGGATGGAGGTGGAAGTGGAAGTAGGGGGGGACGCGAGAGTCGAGAGAAGACTGAAGAAACATGCCTGCGATGAGAGGTTATAAAGGGTTTTGTTTAGGCGCCAAGTTATGTCTTCTATTCCTATCGTGGACGGCGATCGTCCGTTTGAATTGCAGATTGACACGGCGCGCGCCCCGCGCGAGTGGGATCATCACGGTTATCATTTCTAGTACTACAGCAGTGATCCACAAGTGGACAAGCATCAATTACGACTGAAAAGTACGTACCAGTTTAGGAAAACCAACTGACGCGCTTCGCCCGAGGCACTCGGAATTCAAACGGCTGATACTGACATATGAGTACAATATGAATAAATCGTACTTATCCGTCATAGTGCGCTGGCCCTTGGCCGTGAATAGACCGGAGAATCCGAATTTCAGGCATTGATCCGCAGTCCGAGGCGTGAGTACTTGAACCAGACGCAAGAGTTAAGAGTCACACGACACCAGAGGATACGTTACTCGTTCAGCGTTCAGTGCTCCTTTGGTTGCTTGGTAATACTGACACGAGGGTCTAGGTTTGTTGTCAGCAGTAAGGTCACGGTGATATGGCGCGCCGTCAGTAGATAGAGTAGGTCGCGGTGATATGGCGCGAGGTCAGCAAATAGAGTAGTTCGCGGTGATATGGCGCGACGCCGTGTGTTGCATGGTCCGCCGCGGCCACTACCTTTTTATGTAAAAGGGCCTCGGAGGTGGGTTTTCTTGTAGTAAAATCCACCTTAGAGGTCTTTGATGTAGGCGTTGACATGTGCTTCGATTACATACCTCCGCCTCCCATTCGTCTCCGACGCCCGATCAGTTCCGAGTCGGAATCTCACACACGCGTCGTTGCGTCGTTGACCCCGCCCACTATGATGAAGCGTTCCAGCCACTACAACCAGCCCACCGCACATGCCGGCCATGGCGCTCATCATGCCAGTCCCCTCCAGGCAAGAGATAGGGGTATACTGAAGCTCGTCGTCGGCGATATCAAATTGGCGGCGCCTACTTCCTCTTCAAATTATTTCAGCCGCTCCTTCGAGCTCCCTGCCACAGGGCCCTCGTCTGGTTTGCTTGTGAAACAACTGTACCCCCATGCTCCCCCAAGATGAAACCCTCAATCATAAGCTGGAAACACTTACCTCTTCGACGCCTTCTACGCTGTTCTTTGCTTGACTGTGCTGCATCGGAGGGTTCTCTCTTGATTGAACTCGTTCGGGACGGGCTGGGTGAGGATGGTGAGCAGATGGTGGCTTCGAAAATGACGGTCGCGTCACGGTCGGAGGTGACGTTGGCGTAGCAGGCGACGGAGCGGCGGGCTGCTTCCACGATCGTGCAGGGAGGTACGTGAGCCTCAACCCTTTGAAAGCATTGCCCTTCTCAGACTCGTATCTGCTGGGTCTCTGGATGGCTGATACTGACTCGGTGCCTACTTTGACAATTATTTTACGAGTACTTATGTAATCGTTCATAATATTTGTGCATAGCCAAATCCGTCGACCTCGCAACACACGGTCCGTTTTTTCCAACTACACTTTTTAGTGGCTGTGCTACATTTCGTTAGCTTTTTGTGACTGTCGATCACATTCATTAGACTCGGGTCAACTTTGACCCTAATACATCAGTAACAGATCTAGTGGAAATAGTGGCAGTGTGGGAACCGCTGATGTAACAGAATCCGATTTCTTCCTGCTCCCTTCATATTCAGCTGTATTACCCTGAATTTGCATGTCTTTCATAGTTTAAATTACAATCTGTCATCTTACCGGATATGAGGCCACGAAATCGAGCTGCTCCTTGAATTTCAATGTGATTGGCATGTGAAATCATTTAATCTGTGGTCCGCTGAGTGTTTTCTCGAACTTTTTTTGGCATATATTGGATCCATCCACCAAACCTGACCTTGGTCTAAATTCTGGGACTTGAGGGTCCGTACGGCAACCGGGCACACCTGTGCTGATGGGCACACATTTCCTTATTCAGAAGGAGGTGTGCCCAACTCGCTTGCTGGCGGCGTGACACCCAGCGTTACAAATAAAAATTTTGCTGCTCAAGAGCTTGTAGCCTTATTTTCAGCTCCATGTCCAAGAAAAAGGCATATTTCGTAGTTTCTAAGTGAATCTGATCAAAACGAGGATGGAGATTATCCCATTTTCCACACTTTTGTGTCGGCATCAGCTTGTACCACGGTTTTTGGACGCGATTTGGGCCCCGATTTTCGTGCGTATGAATTCTAAATGAAATCCAAACCTGTATTCGGAATTCTCTGAAGACTGGATCGCTGTAAAGAGGATTTTGTAGGAGGATCGGCCGCTGGTTAGGCCGTTTGATAGGCCTGGGTCTTGGGACGGGATTTCCTTCTCTATCCATCTGAACTTATTCCAAATTTCTCATGTTGTAAAAATTTACACATTTCAGTTGGTTTTTGAGCACTTTCAACAAGAATTGGACAAAAATTGAGGGCTTCGACTGGGTTTCGAACAGCACCAGAGGAACATGTCACCAATGTCACAGCCAGGTCACAACAGGTCACCGAGCACACCTCCTTCTGAATAAGGAAATGTGTGCCCATCAGCACAGGTGTGCCCGGTTGCCGTACGGACCCTGAAGTTGAAGGTAGCTTGCAAAGAAACGAGCATCCATTATGTGCCGAGTGTTATCAATGTTGCATCCCGAAACGATCACCGGTGTCACTGATGCCGGGCAATTACATTCGCCGAACTGATTGCCAGCTGCGGCTGAATTTTGTGCTCTGCTCACCGATTCAGTTATTTCACCAACGGGTTGCAAGTTCACACAGGTACAAATAATAAGTACTCGTTTCTGCCGTGCATCATGCAACGGCCCGCACCCTCCAAGTCGGCCTATCGAGCTCCTACTGCGGGTTTCTTGTCTGGTCCTCTTGTGATTCAACTATATGCTCTGCTCATAGGCTCAATGAAGGGCTGGCAACACCCTCATGAGCCGCCTCCGACACTACTGCTGCTCTTCACGACGTTGGTTCCGTTGGGTACACTGCTAAGCGACGTGCATCATACCTTGCTGCGCTGACGAGTGCACATGTCTGGGAAGGGCCGGGGCACAGGGGGTGGAGGGCATGGTGCCGTGGGATGTGTCGGAGGCGCTGGCCACTTGCGCGACTGAGGACGCAAGCTATGGCATTCAAAATACTTCAAGAACTGGACCAACATAGCAGAAAGTCGTTGGGAAGTTGGTTCATTGACATTTCTGTAACAGCACATAAAAATGCCACTGTTTTACCATAGGTCAAGAGATAACCGGGCATTTAATGCGACATTGTGTATATATTGTTCTATGCTTCAAAGGCCAGCAAAACGACAATGCAAGTAACCAGGGCTCACCGATTCCGCCATTAATTCAGAAACCTCTTCCTGCAGCTGTCGCAATAGAACAAGTCGTCCTTCATCACTCGAAGCGAGGTCTTCTCCGTCCCAAATCTGAAATGTTGAGCGTCAAACAAGAGTCGACAACGCCTACATCAAATTCCGGCACTGGTACAGGCGTCTTGGCCTACAGAAACACCTTTTACCACTATTTAAGAGACTTGTTATTAATTGTTCAGTTCGCTGCCGAAGGTTTTTCCCAAATGTTACGAGACATTGGAGGATCCTGGAGATGCATTTGACAACGAACATCAGCCTCTGAAGGAGCTGTATAGTGTATACAATGTCGGTTCAAGAAAGAGATAGTAGTTGAACCATGGCTTCTAATGCGAACTTACTTGGCTTTTCCTCATTTTTGTGCACGACATTTCAAACATATCAGAAAAATCTGAATAAAATTCAGGAGCAGGGGGCATGCTCTGGATCCAAATCCCGAGCTTCATACCAGTAGGCTGCGCAGAAAATGCATCCAATGTTTAAAAAATACAGGAGGCTGATTTTCATTCGACTTCCTATTGGTTGATCTCTTCAGGTAAATGACAGTGGCGTTGACGTCAAAGACGTCGAGGAGGTCGGGTGACGGCGACAAGAGGTGTAGAAGGCGATGAGGACTGGATGAAAGACAGCTCAGAGATGTCGAGTTTGTTGTTGAGCAAACCCCCCCGACCGGGACACAAAGTACAAACGAAGGACAGCGTGACACTGCACGGGTGACGGAGGCGTTGGCAGAGGCTGATGAAGGCGCTGGTAGCATCGCCTCCGACTCTGACTTGCTCAGTGTTGCTGCTCTGTAGTAATAATCACTTGATTCAAAGAGCACAGCAATAACGAACTGGTACTCAACTGAAGTCTTCAAAAGCAGAAAGATGTGGTGGACATACTCCAATGAAAACCCAACAGCTCAATGATGGAACTAAGGCATTTCAGTTGTCGGTACAGCTAGGATCTATATAAAAATGTATACGCACTATGCAGCGTGCATATGCAGCCGCGAGAGATACCGATCTGGACCAGACTGCCATTCCGCCAAGCATATTTTCGGTGCTCAGTGGGATGTTGAGGTGTGTGCTGAGATAACATTCAGTTGGAAACATGAGTGGTATCAGCAGGTAGAACTGCACGTACCTTTGCATGGTTGTAACCATTCAGGACACAGCCTCGGCTTCCATTGCCTACCTGCGATGCATGCAAGGCACCGTTCCCTCTGCCTCTGCTCCGGCCGTTCCCAGACAGGTCCAATCGTCAGCGTAAACGATGTGTGCCGCTTAGTGATGCACCCGACGATATCGAGGGCCGATGCCATGAAGAGCAGGGTCCAAGGCTTCGGAGGCGGCATGTGAGGGTGTTACCAGCTCTTATTTGAGGGCCCCATCTTGAAAGAGTATCAGATACAGTTGTTTCACCCTCTGGTAGGAGGATGCAATGCATATTGTAACCAGGATTTTGTGCCTACGACCACAACGACCCTCCACAATATAGGCTACGTCGGCTACGACATTGATTCCGAAGCTGGGGATATGTAATAGAAGCGTCGGTCAACGTCTACATCAAGGACCTCTGAGTCCACACTAGATGCCCTACTACTACAAGAAAACCCACCTCCGAGGTCCTTTACATAATGGGGTAGTGGCCCACTTAGGTGCAAATGCAATGTCGCAGAGTCGGTGTAAGTCTCGCCCTCAGAGCGGTCAAACGGGATCCTATTCGGTGGTCAAAATCGAGACAGTCGCCGAACTCGGCTGGCCCCAGCCAGCCGCCGGGGTAGCAAAACGCTCGGCTTTACCGCCAACCCAACGACTCGGAGCCGTACATCTTCGACTGCGCAGACTCACAATCTCAGACGCGGCAGATGGTTAAGCAGACCAAGCTTGGACTTTCATCCACCACGACACAGCGGACGAAATTGGATTTGTTTTGGGGTGCGTTCTCCCTCCCGATTATTCTGTCGAGTCAATAGGTAACGCAACGTTCAAGTTGAACCGCGGGAATCTGCAACAGAGCTCGGATTGGTATTCTGGGATACAATCCAGCGGTGCTGCCAAGATCATGATCATTAGATTCAAGCCCGGTGAGTTGACTCCTTTTCTTCGGCTGCTGACCTCGTCAGATTAGGGGCGCAGAGACCAGATGCCGATACTGACCATTCTTTTGCGCCATTCCACGTAGGGGCTCATTACGAATACTTATGTAATAAGGAGTCGTTCTTTTTACAAATCGTAAGCGGGTCGATCACCTAGTCAAAAGACTTGTCTCCGTTTTTTAACAACACTCATTAGTGGCTGTGTTGAGCCTAAATCTAATGGACTTCAAAAATGGAGACTACATTTTTTGTGATGAGAATAGTGGCTGTGCTACCTCGACGTGGGTTCGAACCACGCAGCTGTTTCTTTTTTCTTCTTCTCACTTTATTGTTTTGGGCAAGATATAGGGAGGTAGAATTTAAAAAATTGTCAGGCTGGATTTTCCGTACGTGAATGCATGTATCATAAACAAAATTGCAAGGGCATGACTGCAGGACCGATTTATGCCAGAGAGAAATATATTAAAGCCCGATAAAAGGGCAGCATACTGATACCCAACTGATTGAGTGTTGCAGGGACGTGTGGATGAGAAATAGTTTGGAAGAGCAATCTTACTGCTTGAGTTTTTCAGTTGCTCTCATCCATGATCATATTTTGTGTCAATACAATTGAGCAGCAGAACAACACTATTTGACATTTACAGTTGCCTGTTTCTGGTCCTGGAACTTAGCTGAAAAAGATATAAGTATGAGTGACTGCCGTGCAAATGCAGCGGCCTTACCCACCAAGTTGAAGTCGGCTGGATTTTTCCGAGCTGAAAACTTGTTCAACCAGACCATGAATTTCGACACTCGACATTGCGCTCGATTTTAGATGCCGCCCATTTGCGTTGAATAAAGTTCAAGCTACATATATCGTACAATTATAATATCTCCGAGTCAATTGCAGCATGTCTCTCCCGATAAATAGAAAAGCAGAATCAGCACAACATGGAATACACAACAATGTTACATGGAGCAGCGATAGCGAATTTGGAACAGTAGACAGATTTACACCGAACGAGCATGAGGAGAGTCGCGTCGACGGAGGGAAATGCTAGCGCGAGTCGCGAGAAGGCACTGACAGCGCGACTCGGAGATGATTTCGCGGAGTTGGTATTCGTGAGAGATCTGCGAGTGTGGTTCAATTCAACATCTTATCCAATTTTTTTATCGAACAAGGAAGTAAGATTCGGAGGAGATAATTAGATGTATATAGCAACAAGGACGTACCTCGATATACGTCTGCAACCTGCGCACCTCGCTGAGGCACCTAAAAACAGCGACGGAACGGCGGGTGTCGAACATGTCGTAGAGTGTGGAGAAGGAAGAGAGGGAATTGCGCAGCGAGGCTTCGCGGAAGCTGGATACTCTGAATTGAAGGCTGTTCAATCACGTTTAGTTTGGATTCGACAATGAATTGGGATAAGAGAAATGTACACCGTTAGCTTCTCCGTAACATCGATGTCGGCGGAAAGAACAACGCCGTTCTCCATCGCAGCAAGGTATGCATTTTCGGTGTGAGCGAGGGCAGAGACGAGGATGCGGGTGAGGCGCATCGGCGACGCGTAGTACAGGCCCGCAAACGCCGCGAAGCCGACGAAAAGAATTCCGGTGAAGGCGCACCATGGTGAGGTTGAGGTGGAGTTCGATGCAGAAGAGAGGAGGGAGAGGGATGTTTCGGGGATGGTGGACATTTGTGGGGAGCAAGAGATGAATATGAAGGCTGAGAAAAGGTGCTCAAGAGTCTGACTAGGGAAGTGCTCGGGATGGGGTCGGATTTTGGAGTGACTTGTTAGTGGCGAGGGTCCTTTTAAAGAGGTCGAATTTAGGCGCCAACCTCTCATTGGTTGTGGCCATAACTTCCGTTCACCATTGGTCCGTTCCATTGGCTTTGTTCGCGTACCGCAGTATTGCCTTGATGGGCGAGTCGATTACTCTCAATAGACAGTTGCGACCCGGGCGCGCGGCCACATCAGGACCAGAATGGCGAATTCTACAGCAGCAAATCATGGGTAGCACTGACGGGCGAATGATGTTCGAATCTTGAATATGGATGATCGAGAGGAATGTCGTAACTGCCTTTTCAATTGGTGGACCAAAAAAACTGCGAGAATGGATTTCTCGGAAAGCCCGTTCGAGGAAGATCCAGGCAGGCCCAAAAATTTCCAGGTAACTCCAGAGCGGGTCGGCCTCCGATACAGCACGCCGGCGTCCCATCGATTAAATGGGCCGCGGCGAATCTGTTCCGTATCGAGTAGTCCTGGATGCTATTTCCGAACCCAGTTTTTGATCTCGATCGTCCTAGACTCTTCGAAGTAAGCCTTGCCATTGGTTCCCGGGGTTGTTCCCCGAAATAACGTAGCCCACCAATGAGCGTTCTGCTGACACATGAGTGCAAACGTAGGGTGTGACGGCGTATATGCCTCGCTTGTTTGCGAATTCTGTGAAAGCTGTTCTACAGCAATACGTCATAAGACACGAATCAGGAATCAGAGTTGATGGGCATTAATGCTTCCTTACCGAGGCCTTGAGTCCCGCCCGTTGCAGACGCGTGGTGGATGCGGCTTAACTGGAACTTGCATAGAACACTTTTAGATTTTGTGGTCTGAATGATGGAAGACACCCCCGGAAATCGTGAGTTCGGCGCCACCTCAATGAATGAGAAGACCTTGGTCGCCAGGTAAGTGTTCGGCAACGTTAGCCGAAAGACCATTCAACTCCGGCTTCCCTGTTTGGAAGTTCCTCGTACATCTGTTGAAAGTGTCGGTGTCCCATAGCGTCGTCTTCGTCCAAACAAAAAGTCAATTTGACCCACCGGCGACAGCAATTCCCTCTTGGATCCGGGTGTATCGTAGCACCGTTGCAGTGGCCTGGCGCGCCATTGACATCTATCCGTGAGCCTCTTCAGCAGCCGAAAGCGCCACCAAGAAGTCAAGTCTTCAAAAGGAAAGTCGTCGTTGACCCAAATGAAAATCCGCTCAAGGTCTGGATATCACTGTTAAGCGCCTCGAGACGGCTTCTCCAACAAAGTTTCATCGAGCGCCGGGCAAACGGCATTATTGGAAGAGGCCATACATAGAACCATCAGAAATTTGAATTGCCGCGACCCTTCAGAGTCAGACAGAAGACAGACGGCCACGGAATGATAAGTATCTGCCCGAATAAGTAAAGGCTTGTCCGCTGAATCGTTCGTTCCCAGGAACCGGTGGACATTATGATTGACGATGAGTTACTGCGTGCGATAGATACGACTTCGCCTCAGGGGGCACTCTGGCCCGCCCTGCCGGCTGAGACCGAATTCCCGGACGGAAGTGCGATGCAATCGAGACTCAGATGTGCCTACTGACCAGCACGCTGGGCGAGATGTCGCGAGCCGCTCCATATCCACAGTCATTCTCCTGGCAGGCCGGCATATGAAGAGCAGGAACAGGGAAGAAATTTCACGAGATTCGCATGTCCCCAGAGCATAGTCGTTCCAGGCCTGGTGATACTGAGACGCATGCAGCCAAGACGCAGGATCCAGGTTTGGCGTCTGAGAGGGTTCTTGTTTTTGCATCTTCAGTCCAAGATATAGGGCGATAACTTGGTGCAAAGACCGATGCAGTTGTGGTGAAGACTGAGCATTGCGTCTGAGTCACAGGAACTTTGATCGCGAAAAGTGATGTGACAGCGTGCGAAGGTTCTGGCAAGCTGGGGTCTGCGATTTCACTGTCGCCCTCAGAGCGCCGCCCGAAGGCACAGGAGGCGTCAAGGGGACCATGATTTTGAGGCAAAATTTTCTTTAAATTCCTTTTACCGATAGCCATTACGCGTGGGGTACGGTGTTGAATTTTTCCGTTTGAATTCACTGCTCGACCGGTCGAATTATAATCAATGATAGCTTCACAGTTGACCGCCGACTGGTGTAAAAGTTCATATATTGTCATAATCATAAAGCGAGTTCACATGATATCTCGCTCGATAAATAGGAAAGTAGAAGCAACACAACATGGAATACTACACAGACACAACAAACAATGTTACAATAGCGATAGCGAATTCGGGACAAGAGAGAATTCACAACGAACGAGGAGAGCCGCGCCGACGGAGAGAAATGCTAGCGCGGTTCGCAAGGGAGCACTGGCAGCGCGACTGGGACGCGGACGTGATGTCACAGAGCCGGGATTCGTTTGAGATCTATTGGCCAGCCGCAATGAGTTGAAAATCCTTGAAGAACTTGCAGGATTTACGCACCTCGATTTGAATGCGCAACCCGCGCACCTCGGCGAGGCAGCGCAATACCGCGACCGAATGGCAGATGTTGAACATGTCGAAGCATGCCGAGAGAGGGGAGACAGAGTTACGGAGAGAGGTTTCGCGGAGGGTTGATACTTTGAGTTGAAGGCTGTTTAATCCAGGTTTAGTTCAACGATAATAAATTGTAGAGGGAGATTCGAGGTGGGGTGAAAGATGAATTCGAAGTGTGGTTTTCGACGTATTCGAAGTGAGGGTGAAGAGAGAAAAAAGAGGAAGGTCGAGAACTTACACAGAAAGCCTCCCTGCAACGTCGACGTCCGCGTCAGTGGAGAGAACGCCGTTACCGTTCTCCACCCCGGCCAGGTACGCGTTTTCAACGTCGGCAAGAACAGACACAAGGACGCGCGTGAGGCGGGCGGGGGACAAGTAGTATATGCATGCCACCGCCGCGAAGATGGTAAAGAGCAGGATTCCAGGGAAGGACCACGGTGCGGAAGGTGAGTTGGATTGCGAGAGGATGGAGAGGGATGTCTCGGGGAGGGAGGACATTTGGTGTGAGTTGGAGTGGGTGAAAGAAGGCGCACGAGATGGAATTGCGAGAAAGTATTTGGGATGGGATTGGAGCCTGAAAAAACATGCTAGTGGAGAGGGGTTTATAAAGTTAGTTTTGGGCGCCATCAGCCGCTGCCCCACCAGCTTTAGTCCGATGATGCAACAGAAATGACCAAGTTGTTAGTAGGTTGATGGCCTGCGACTGTGAGAACCATTTTGAATTAGTGGTGAGCGATTTCTACCACTCGAGCATTGATGTGCTCCCAAATAGGAAGAGGCGCTGCGAATGTGAGAATCGGTGGTCGAAATAAAGTTATAAAGGATGGGGTTCTTCGCCGTTCGCGGGCTCAGAACAAAGCGAGAGGAGATCGTTGTCGTTGTCGAAGAAGAGAACATCCAGAGGGCCAGCGTGACAAGTTCACAAGCAGCCGAGCCAGTAGCACATACTTAGCACCAGTACACCAACCAAGCCTTGAAGGACAAGAAGTACTATCGCGCGCATCATCCTCATGATGGTTGTGCCCTTTCAATGCCACAAGCATTAAGGACGGCATGTGCGGAATTCCGGAAGAACATCTTGTCAGCTAACTCCATCTGGGTCCCACATTCGCGTTCGTTGCTTCCGTCGTGCGTGAGTGTTTGGTGAGCGTTTGTGTAGTGAGTCCAGCACAGCAATTTTGATCGCAAAATTACCACGCTGCGACAGCGTGCGAGGAAAATCAACGTCGCCTCGCAGCTGCAAGGACTCGCCCCCAGAGGCGGATCCTCTACGCTAGCCGCGATCGACCCACTCTCGACAACCACCCAGTGGCATCATGGGCGCCGCAACACCCGCAATCTCACCCGTCTTATCCACAAGCTTACCTCGGCCGGGACCACCCGTAGGCCCGCCCGCCGCCGCCCGGCAACCCGCTAGGCAGTAGCAACTCGCCCGATAGTATCTACCGCCGCGCCATCTCTATGCATCTCCGCCCCCGGCCCGACACAGCCGCCGTACTTGCGCCGCGAGGGCGCGATGTCGGGGGAGCGCGATCCTCGGGACCGGGAGTGGAAGCGGGAGCGGGAACGAGCCAAAGCGAGAGCGAGATCGTGGGACAGAAGGGGAAAGGGAGCACCGCGTTTGCATCGCACTCGCCACACCCGTCGCTCGCGTGGCAGGGCCCACCTTCGCAAGCACCATCCTCGAGCGCTACATCGCAGAGACAAGAGCCGCAGTAGCAGGGCGCGCACGCGGGAGAGGGAGAGGGAGCCGTGCAACTGGGACGTCTCCGTCACCCCCTGGGCATGCTGGACGCCGAGTGAGAGGGACTTGTCCATATGCCTCACGGTGCTCACCCCATTCAAATTCCCATGCAAATGCGCGCGCCAACACCAATGCCAGCGCGAATCTCAATAATCCCAGGGCAAATCCGACGCGGCACGATTCTTTTAGCAGTAATACTGATGGTGCTGACGAGGCAGTTACAGCTAGGGCGCGTTTGGGGGAAAGTTTAACTCCAATTGTATTCGTATTCAATAGATGTAGCCCTCGACAAGCTGCCCACAGCCCATGACAATGGTTGAAGATATTCGTGAGTCCTGGTGACGCAAGTGTGGTCATGTTGTGCGCGGAGGTACCGATCGTGACGGTGTGAAGCACGGAGTTTCTCGGATGAGAAGGTCGTGCACACTTGAATCTTGTTCTTGAGGGTTTGTTGAGACTTGCGCTGAGTGAGTCGGGCAAATCCTCTGCCTTACTCTACAAGTAAGCTACTGTATTTTTACTCCGAATCTATGACTCCTAATGAGTCCTACTGAGTATATATGAGTCGAATAAGATAAAAGAGAGAGAAAAGCAAGAGAAAAGCGATGGGATCACGAAGTGATCCCGGATCATGAGCCATTCGGCACCGTTACGCAGACAGTTCCGCTCTTCGACTCGACCAAAACTTGGAACTTACTGCCATCTCGCCATGGCCGACAAAATAACCCGCATTGCTATCGTAGACTCGAATAGATGCAAGCCCAAGCGATGTGCTCAGGAATGCAAAAAAGTACGTCGAAATACAGTGATTTTAATTGGTCAATGGTATTTATCGGCCTGGCAGTCATGTCCCATCGTCAAAATGGGTCTGTGGTGAACGGACGAGTGCCTATGGTGTTTTAACCATCTTCTCCAGGAAAACTTTGCATAGAAGTCAAACCTACCGACAAAATCGCCTTCATCTCCGAGTTCTTGTGTATCGGTTGCGGTATTTGTGTTAAAAAGTCGGCCTGCCATCCGCTTCGGACTCCGCGTTTTCTAACGGGCACCCGCATATATAGGTGCCCCTTCGAGGCCATCGCTATCATCAATCTACCAACAAATTTAGAGTCGGAGGTTACACATCGTTATACTGCGAATGCTTTCAAACTACATCGATTTCCCATCCCGCAACCGGGCCAGGTACTGGGGCTTGTCGGGACCAACGGTATTGGCAAGAGTACTGCCCTCAAGATCTTGGCTGGAAAATTGAAACCGAACTTGGGTCGCTATGATGTGCGCAGAATTTTTCTTTTTTCAAAAGGTCGATCTTCTCAGATATGTGTGCTTTACAGGACCCTCCGGACTGGCAAGAGATTCTCGAGTACTTCCGTGTCCGTGGCTCAGAGCTGCAGAATTATTTCACCAAAGTACTCGAGGATAACTTGAAGACACTGATCAAGCCGCAATACATTGGCCTCATTCAGCGTGCGGTGAAGGACAACCTTACCATTTCCGAAATGCTGGACTCGAAGCTTGAGCTTGACAATAAACAGAAGATATGCGACGACCTCGAGCTGAACGCACTCTTGGAGCGAGACATAACTCAGATATCTGGTGGGGAGTTGCAAAGATTCGCGATCGCGATGTCCTGCGTACAACGGGCCGACGTGTGCGTCTCGCGCAGATTTTTTTCTACTTCATAACTCACTTCCCGCGCGGTTTAACAGATACATGTTCGACGAGCCCTCAAGCTACCTGGATATCAAGCAGCGGTTACGAGCAGCGGAGGTTATACGCGGGCTGCTCACACCCGACTGCTATGTCATCGCTGTAGAGCACGATCTTTCCGTCCTGGACTACCTTTCAGATTTTATCTGCTGTCTATACGGCAAGCCATCGATGTACGGTGTCGTAACGATGCCCTACTCGGTGCGGGAAGGTATAAATCTCGTGCGGTACGTTCATCCGTGCTAGTATTTTTCGTAGGAATCAACATTTTCCTCGATGGTTTCATTCCCACCGAAAATCTGCGATTCCGGGAAGAATCGCTGTCCTTCAAGATGGTCGAGACCGCTGAAGAGCTGGTGGTCGACAAGACGCGACATTATTCTTACCCTTCTATGACGAAAACCCTCGGAAGCTTCAAGCTCACCGTCGAGGGCGGGTCCTTCACGGATTCCGAGATCATCGTCATGCTGGGCGAGAACGGCATGGGCAAGACAACGTTCATCCGTCTGCTCGCGGGCAACCCGCCAGACGACGAAGAGGTCAAGCAGAACCTTTCAGTGTCGTTGAAGCCACAGACAATCACGCCCAAATTCCCTGGGACCGTCCGCATGCTCTTGATCAAGCATATCAAGGCTGCGTTCACGCATCCTCAGTTCCAAACGGATGTTCTCAAACCGATGAATTTGGAGAATCTCATGGACCAGGAAGTCAAGACTCTGTCTGGAGGAGAACTTCAGCGTGTTGGTATTGTCTTGGCACTCGGTGGGTTCCACTTCGTACTCCAAGGCTCAAGTCCTTTCTGATCCCATGTCCAGGCAAACCCAATGTATCTGTATATCTATTAGACGAACCCAGCTCGTACGTTTTCCGCTGAGCTTGAGGTCTTCGCTGACTCGTGCATAGTTTTCTCGACTCCGAGCAGCGTATCATCGCGAGCAAGGTCATCAAGCGGCAAGATCCTTTTGCTCCTGCACTGTAACCGTGGACTGAAGATCTGATCAGATTCATCCTCCATGCCAAGAAGACGGCGTTCGTCATCGAGCACGATTTCATCATGGCCACATACCTGGCCGACCGTGTCATCGTTTTCGAGGGCCGGCCTGCCGTCTCGGCCAAAGCTACACCGTACGTTTTCTTGGACCTTTGGCTCTCTCCTCTCTCATGCATGTGCACATTTCATAGGCCGCAGACGCTGCTTTCTGGAATGAACCGATTCCTGGCTTCTCTCGAAATCACCTTCCGTCGCGACCCGACCAACTTCCGTCCGCGGGTGAACAAAATGAATAGCGTGAAGGATCGCGAGCAGAAGAGTATGTTTTTTTGTCTTGCTCGTGTATCTGTCTCGGCTTGTCTAATTACCGTGTCAGCCGCTGGCAACTACTTCTTCCTTGAGGACTGAAGCGAGTTGCGTTGATATCATGGGATTTGTACCACGATGTTTTCTAATTCGATGTAGCGCTAGCTGTTTTGTGTACTTACGGGCTTTTGTTTCAAGGAGGCATGCATTATCCTTCTTAGCCTTAGGTTCGGCGTTACGTTCGAGTTGATACACGACTGGCTATAGAAATATTACTTCAAGAACTCGTTAACATGGTGTAGAGGAGACTACTGGAAGCCAGCTCCTTGAGACCCATTCGCTGGCCCTGCAGTCGGCAGGAGTACCGGCAGAGATGCGCGCATCTCATCATTTCATACCGTTCGCTTGAAGCAAAATTTTGGACTCGGATTGATTACCTTTTCGTGCGTGAGGTGAGACCAACCCCTTCCTCCTTTCTCTTTCTTCTCGGTTTTCCATGGTTCTGGAATACAGCGGCTTGCGGGTATGTCAGACACTGACTTTGCTGGCGCAGAATGTTGAACATCAAGAATCGTGGGTGATCAGTTCACTTTTGGGGTTATTCAGTTAGCAGCTTACCACCCAAAAGACACCAAATCAAAAACTAATTGAATAAATACCTCACCGATGTAACAGCTTGCTGCAGAACCCACCATCCCCGAAACATCCCTCTCCCTCCTCTCTTCTGCATCGAACTCGACCTCAACCTCACCATGGTGCGCCTTCACCGGAATTCTTTTCGCCGTCTTCGCGGCGTTTGCGGGCCTGTACTACGCGTCGCCGATGCGTCTCACTCGCATCCTCGTCTCTGCCCTCGCTCACACCGAAAATGCATACCTCGCTGCGATGGAGAACGGCGTTGTTCTTTCCGCCGACATCGATGTTACGGAGAAGCTAACGGTGTACATTTCTCTTATCCCAATTCATTGTCGAATCCAAACTAAACGTGGATTGAACAGCCTTCAACCCAGAGTATCCAGCTTCCGCGAAGCTTCGCTGCGCAATTCCCTCTCTTCCTTCTCCACGCTCTATGACATGTTCAACATCCGCCGCCCCGTCGCTGTTGTTAGGTGCCTCGGCGAGGTGCGCAGGTTGCAGACGTATATCGAGGTATGTCTTCGTTGCTGTATACATCTAAATAAATCTCTCCGAATCTTGCTTTCCTGTTCGATAAAAAAATTAGATAAGATGTTCATTGAACCACACTCACAGATCTCTCACGAATACCAACTCCGCGAAATCATCTCCGAGTCGCGCTGTCAGTGCCTTCTCGCGACTCGCGCTAGCATTTCCCTCCGTCGGCGCGATTCTCCTCATGCTCGTTCGGTGTAAATCTATCTATTGTCCCAAAATCGCTATCGTTGCTCCAGTTTGTAACATTGTTGTGTATTCCATGTTGTGTTGATTCTGCTTTTCTATTTATCGGGAGAGACATGTTGCAATTGACTCGGAGATATTATAATTGTACGATATATTAGCTTGAAATTCGTTCAGCGCAAATGGACGGCATATAAAATCGAGCGCAATGTCGAGTGTCGAAATTCATGGTTTGGTTGAACAAGTGTTCAGCTCGGAAAAATCCAGCACTAGCACGCCGACTTCAATGAGCCCCCACGTGGAATGGCTGCTGAAAAAGAATGGTCAGTATCGACATCTGGTCTCTGCAATCTGACGAGGTCAGCAGCCGAAGAAAAGGAGTCAACTCACCGGGTTTGAATCTAATGATCATGATCTTGGCAACACCGCTGTATTGTATCCCAGAATACCAATCCGAGCTCTGTTGCAGATTCCCGCGGTTCAACTTGAACGTTGCGTTACCCATTGACTCGACAGAATAATCGGGAGGGAGAACGCACCCCAAAACAAATCCAATTTCGTCCGCTGTGTCGCGGTGGATGAAAGTCCAAGCTTGGTCTGTTTAACCATCTGCCGCGTCTGAGATTGTGAGTCTACGCAGTCGAAGATGTACGGCTCCGAGTCGTTGGGTTGGCGGTAAAGCCGAGCGTTTTGCTACGCCGGCGGCTGGCTGGGACCAGCCGACTTCGGCGACTGTCTCGATTCTGACCACCGAATAGGATCCCGTTTGGCCGCTCTGAGGGCGAGACTTCCATCGACTCCGCGATTGCTCCGCGACGTTGCATCGCAATTTTCTTCTCACGCTGTCGCAGTGCTGTCAAACTCTTGGGTAACTAGGGGGGTGCAGGCCGTCGCAGCGCGCGGCGGTAACGAATACTTTAATTTTCGTTAGATATGGTACTTGCCATTTAAACCATCAATTCTGCGGCCGAGTTGCCCATAGCGGCCGTGCGCCAACCCTCGGCCAATTTTTACCGTGGCACCATATGATTGGAAGACACGGTCGGCACAACAGTATCAGAGCGTCATTATGCCGACATTGTCAATAATGTACCAATTCACCGACAGTCACAGGGCCCTTCCTGAAGAGATTTCAGCCCCTGTACGGGGAGAACTCGAGTTTGTTGTTGGCGAAGTAGACAACGGGGATGGTTAGAGTCTGAAGTAGCGTAGGTAATGAACCAAGATGGGGCACCCTTGAACGAGACAGCGGACCATACCTCATTTCTTTGATGCTTCTTGCTCGCCAAAGAACCTTGAACGTGCGCACCGACATGTTCCAACTCATTCAGAACGTCAAAACATGCTTGTTCGGCAGGCGTCTTATTTTTAATATATTCACCAGCTTCGAGCCTGCGTGCGAGGTCTGACAACACGGCAGAATCGAGCAGCGACTTTTGCGGTCATGTTAGAGATATTGCGCTTGTCGACTAATAAGTCACTGTGATTTAATTTGAGCCAGTCTAAAGCAGCCTTCACACGATTTCGACGAACAAGCATAGGAGTGCGTTCGAAATCCTCGTCTGTCGGCTGCGAAGAGCCGAGGAACACGAATGCCAATACTTCACCAAGCTCGTCCTTGCTGAGAGGCAATGTATTATAGACTTTGGCCACTGGACTGGGAAACATCACTGCGTTCGCCATCATTTTCCCTCTACCTGATGCGACACAGACAACACACCTATTATGCCTCAAGAAACTTCTTGAGGTTCATCGTGAACGGAATGTCTCGGACGACGAGTCGCACCAGGGCGTTCCAAGTCGACAGACGCGTCGGCAGACAGCGTTGCCTCAGTTTTCAGAGTGAGTTGGCCACATACCATGCATCCTACTTCTTCAAGCATGGAAGGTGAGAAACTATCACATACGTTGGCCAAAATAGTACGTTGCAAATCAGTCGACGCAGGCGGCGGAGGAAAAACACGTGCAGTAGTTGAATTGGTCTGAGTGTGAGATGTACTTACGGAAGATTTATTCGAGGCAGCGAATTGTTTTAACGCCTCACTCTGCGGCTCTCGTGTCCGTGGTTGTTTAGAACGCCATTGAGCTTGGGCAGCGGATCTTCGGGCGGTTTTGCTCTCCGAAGGAATCAATTTAAACACGGACCTCACTGGATCGCAGGCGCAACTATGATTCTCCAAATGGTGGCGCAGTGACTCCGATGTCTGCCTTCCTGGCATCCTGCAGTTATGCTTACGAGTAAGTTCCCCAAGCTGCTTTTTGTTCAGGAGTGGGACAATGGACCTGAGGGGTATGTTTGCACATATACTTCCTTGGGAAGTCAGTATGTTGAGATGACCAGTCACGGTACACTGATGAAGATACACGAGTTGGTCCGCAGCACGTAGGCGGATGGATCTGTCAAGGAGATAAGGCTGGATTTCGTGAGCAGCAAAATTGCGGTGGTGACCTCCAAAATACCTAGCACCATGGTATATAATACGATCGTCGAAGGGGGTTGAATATTGGATAACCAATGCTCGAGCAAGGCAGACCAAACGGGCACAACATTTAACGTTGACGAAGGTGTCCACGAACAAAGCGGTTCTGTAAGAAGAGGAAAACCTCGCCGTCCAATAGGGTAACGGACGTTTACCCCCGAGCAGATAGTACATCCGAGTTTTGTCGGCGATACAACCGATTCCGAAAGTCAGTCTCCAACCGATTTCGGTGTACGGACCAGTCATGAGGTAAGATTAAATTTCAGGTGAACAGGAGAGCAAGACGGCAAATAACAACTTTGGGAATCCAACCGCGATCCAGAGAATGGACCATCGAGATGTGATGTTGGACATTGTACCACAAAGCCAAAACAAAGTTATATCTAGAATAGACGAGCAGTTTTCCCTTGCTTCGCCACAAAAGCTATGGTCATTTTAATCTCTGCTAGGACAATCGTGATGCAATACCTGGAATCTCGTACCTGGATTGTATTTTTTTGAGCTTGAAAACTTTTGTCCTATCCATTGCCAGCAATTCAAGGCGCCGCTCGTCGCCAACCTTCGGTTGGCTCCTCGCGGCCCCATCAGCAGTTCTTCACCTATGACTCAAATAACTTAGTTCAAACTCAGAGACCCCAATCACCAATGGAATAATTTTTGTTTGCTACCTTGCCTCCAGGTTGCCGTGGGTACATCAGGCTTCCGGTTCTTTGCCACCCAGACACCCAAACCAATGACAGTGAGTTGATCAGCTGGCGCACTGCGGATGTAAGTGCCGACCCAATCGGCAACTGCAGCCAATCACTCCGATGACGTGCCGATTTACCAACCAGTTCCTGCCTAGTAGCTGTGCGCTGTTTGCTGAACAATTGTCGTTTTTGGCTCAGCAAGCGGAACTAATGTGGCATTTTATATTTGATCATACCACAACTCATTCTTAAAAAATCCTTAGTGTCCGAGCCGACATCCAGGCAATCAATACAATAATCACTCCATGGCTAATACTTGAATTAGTTGTCTACTGGGACAGACCATGTGCTTGATTCTCTCAGTCGACATCTCGACATCGTTCTGGAGCTAGGGTGGAGCGGGAATTCAACATTCCGAGTAAACCGGAGCGTTCCGATTCACCCGATTGTGTGCGGCTCCACTTTGGCGTTTGTGCAAGACACTCAGTTTCTAATATAGATATAGATTGGGCGCTCATGAGTACTATGAGATTCTAGGCCGCGATGATGGTCAATTTCAGGGGCTACGCGAGCCGGGGTCGGACAGCGTCCGATTTGGGATACAGCTGAAGTAGAGGCGTTGAGATTGGGGCCTGGTACACAGGCGATTATGAGGATGGCTGAGATGAGGAATGCTATGAAAATGCGTAGTACGTTCATGGTGCTGGTAGGAGCGAAGCAAGGGAGAAAAGGGGCACGGTGACGCCAGATTTATAGGAGGAATGTCAAAGCAGATGCTAAATAACCAATTCGTAACAAACACAAGCCACAAATAATGAAAGCGGGTACGAGGATACGGCGCAGTGGAAAAGAAAAAGCAAATAAACCTACTTGGATGCATGGGAACCCTGGAACGGGGCATTCCAGACACAGGACAGAAAAAATGGCAGGTAGGGAGAAAAATGGTCAGGGGTCGTATCCCTGACGTGCACAACCTTCCGCGTCATCACGGCTCACGACAAAGTCAAACGGCATTTGACAAAAAGGCTGATATTCGGGTCTATGGGACGAATATAGCCTGGCGCCGGTATGGCAATAGGCAGAATTGCATGTGCGGAGCGCTTGCGACGGTAGGTAAACCGTTTGATGATCCGTTGGCACAAGTTGCCTGATGGCGGAAGAGGAAAACGGATGCACGCAAACAAGGCGCAAAGACTAAAAAACAGAATGCGGAGGCTCTGCATCAGCATAGGAAGAGCGGAGAAACGGAGGGAGAAGTTGACAGAGAAAACAAAACCCGACCCGTTGTCAAAGAACTTTAAGAAGGGAATGCCAACGACGTCAAATGAAAGGGGAAACGATCGCGGCCGTAGCATCAGCGGATCACTTTCAGTGTGTTGATGCGTGCACATAAGGTCGGCGGGCGTGAGCATTCGCGAACTCAGAATGCAGAGCGTGGTAATGGCGCGGATTGGATTAAAAGTGAAGAATCAGCCTCAAATATCATTCAGAAAAAAACATCTAGACGAACAAAACGTGGCGACAGAAGGAAGGTGAACCTGGAGAGCCTTGAGCGTCCGCGGTGTATCTCACGAGCGAATTTTCTGACGAAAAGTGATGGATTTTGGTAGTTGGGCATGACAGGGAACTTCTTGCCAGTAACACTCGGAACCTAGGGCCGAACTGAGAGGGAGAGAACAAAAGTGAAATCTGTGACATAATCAATTCCCACACTGCCACTAAACGCATTAGATTAAATTACTGATGTCTCGGAACATCTTTGTTCCATGAAACAAAATTTTTAATTCGATCACAAAAAGCTATAGAAAATTAAGCACCGCCACTAATTTCATTAGTTGGATTCCTGTCTACCGTGAGTAGAGAGGTCGTTTGTTTGGCCTGTACAAATCGTAAGAACGAATACATAAAGTATTCGTAATTTTCAAGTAATTTTACGATCAAAGTTTATGTCACATGCGAGCGGCGGACCATGCGGCAACACACGGCGTCGCGCCATATCACCGCGAACTACTCTATTTGCTGACCTCGCACACTTGTGGATCACTGCTGTAGAAATGATAACCGTGATGATCCCACTCGCGCGGGGCGCGGGCGCCGTGTCAATCTGCAATTCAAACGGACGATCGCCGTCCACGATAGGAATAGAAGATATAACTTGGCGCCTAAACACAACCCTTTATAACCTCTCATCGCAGGCATGTTTCTTCAGTCTTCTCTCGACTCTCGCGCACCCCTACTTCCACTTCCACCTCCATCCCCAACTCAGCACAAATGTCCAGCCTCCCCGAAACATCCCTCACCCTGCTCTCCCAATCCAACTCACCCTCGCCACCCTCGATCTTCACCGCAGTTCCCCTCTTCACCATCTTGGCGATTGTTGGCTTGTACTACGCGTCCCCCCATGCGCCTCACCCATGTCCTCGTCTCTTCCCTCGCCGACGTCGAAAACGCGTATCTAACCGGGGTGGAGAATGGTATCGGTGTTCTCTGTGCGTCGACGGACGTCGGTGTTGCCGAGAGGCTCGCAGTGTAAGTTCCCGCCTTTCCTCTTTTCCTCGCTTCCTCTCTTCCCCTCGACTTCGTCTTCGATCCCACCTCGAATTTATCTTCACTCTCACCTCGAGCTCGAACTGATGAACCGAACTTTCAACAGTCTCCAACTCAAAGTATCGACCCTCCGCGAAGCTTCTCTGCGTAGCTCCCTCTCGCCCCTCTCCTTCCTCTCCGACACGTTTAATATCTGCCGCTTCATCACGGTGTTGCGATGCCTTCGCGAGGTGCGCGGACTGAAGACTTATATTGAGGTGCGTTAATCCTCCTTGACAAATCTCGGGCACGAAATTGAACTGAACCACACCTACAGATCTCTCTAGAATTCCAACGCCGTGAACTTGCGTCCGCCTCTGAATCGTGCTGCCAATGCCCTCTCGCGAATCGCGCTGGTATTTCTCTCCGTCGACGCGACTTTCTTACTCGTATTTGTGTTTAAAGCAAAGGAGTCGTTGAATTTTTGGCTCAAGGCTCGCCATCGTTGCAATATTGTTGTATGTATACTGTTTTGTACCTTTTTTATTTCGGAAGACGATCGTGTCGAATTGAATTATATATCAACCGCTCAGCTCGACGCGTTGGGGACGTCTATAAAATTGGCCTGCGTTCAAAGCGAGGTCTCACATTCAATTTCACGTCATATCAAACAGCGTCAAGTTCTCCCATTCGTTCCAAGTTGACCTCAAATTTGATAATTTCGCCGATGTCCCAGCTAAGCCAAGGGAAAGAAGCATATTTCAGTGTGAGCCTGATAGTAGATGGTGCCAGCCAGAAAGGACCTGCCGAGCAAGGTTCGTCGAAATTTTCTTCGGTACTGAACTCGGCAACGGCTCCGCATCAATAACTTGGCGGCCAAAGCGCATCATCGCATTATCGGGATTCTTCGCCCCCCTGAGAGACACAAACCACAGGGCAATTTGCGGTCTTGACATGATAGTCAACTTACCCGTAAAGAACGTTTCTCTAAAATCCCGGGGAGACTGAATCAAGAGCTTGCATAAGTATTTGACAACTTCAACGAAGTTGATTGAGTGTCAAAAACTCGGAAAATCAACCCCGTGCCTATCTTCAAGTGTTTGACGCGAAAAAACCATCTTCCTGCTGGGAGTAACGAAGAAAACCGAGACAGACTTCACGACATTCAATCTCCGCCATCACCGCCGGAAGTTCCTGCCGCTTGGTTCAACTGTATTTGAACCACGCGTACTTAACATTGACACTAAAAGTTTAAGTGCGCCTGAGTTGCACACGGGAACGTTTATAAGCAAATTAACAGATAATCTTACGGCTACTGAACAATATTTGTGCAAGTGAGACACCCGTGCAACGGCTGTGACGGCCGTATTTCAACGGCCCATCCAGGCTGCGAGCCGTGCCGTAACCGTGCCGTAGCTCGGCTCAAGAAATTCTCGACGGAACGGGCACGGCACCCATGAAACGACGGCGACCCTCACGGCGGCAGCCCTATTTTGAAAAACACATTCAAAGCATTCCAGACCTTCTTTAAGAAAGTGAATTAAGGGCATCACCTACCCGTTGTCTCAACATTTGCTGGTGCACACAGATTGGAGGGCCGAGTGCATTGTGAATTCTCGCTCGGCGGTTTACATGACGCAAAGTTGGACATTGCTAACACCAGCATCGTCCGAGCTAGATCATCTGATTCGCCTTGCCAACAGCTCATCAATGAATCGCGGAATCCGCAGCTTCAAGTTTAGGAAGTAAAGAGCGGGCGGGCGTCAAACCTGGAGAGAATGATCCTAGGCGCTAGAGCTTCTTAATTATATTAAATCGGGCTCGGCAAACTTGAAATTGGCAGGGCATATCCGTGCATTTCCAAGCAAAGAATGGTCCGATCGAGAACAAGATAACGGCGAACAGATGATGGGTCTCGGTTTCGTCTGCCATAAAAACGTGACCATCGCGCAAGTGGAACATCAAGCGACAGAGACCCAAGGCTTTGACGCCGGGCGCACGGTCCCACAGGGCTACAGGGTATGAATATCAAACGGGCTGTCCAATTTGGCTTGTTGCGGATCTTAATTGGCCAGGCAAATCCCAGCGAGCGGCGCTGCCATAAAAACGTGGCCATAGCGCAAGTGGAACATAAAGCGACAGAGACCCATGGCTCTGGCGCCGGGCGCACGGTCCCACAGGGCACGAATACAAAACGGGCTATTCAATTTGGCTTGTTATGTATCATATTTTAAATTGGTGAGGCAAATCTCAGGGATGTCGGCTCTTCCGCGAGGGATGTCACTGCCATAAAAACGTGGCTATGGCGCAAGTGGAACATGAAGAGACAGAGACCCAAGGCTTTGGCGCCGGGCGCACAGCCGCGCTGGAACGGGCTGTCCAGTTTGGCAGCCGGCTTGATGTGTATCATATTCGGTGAGGAAAATCCCAGGGATGTCGGGTCTTTTGTCGGACATTTGGAGCCACAGCTCCTGGTTCAAAAGCGGTCTGCGGCGCTCTATAGCCCTGATGGTTAGGCAAATGACAGATTCTATCTGACAGCACGGAGTATCCAAGCAAAAGTTCGGAAGAAGCCCTCGAACTCGCTGAAAATTGCAGAATCGTGTGGTGTCAGAGACTTCTGGCCACATGCAGAGAGTGGTGGATCCAGCTCCTCCCTCAGCTGGGTGCCGTTGTAAATTTAATCAAAGTGAACACTGGCACGCAGTATAAGAATACTCACTTCAGTTCCTAGATTTGATTTGTGAGACTGATGTCAACCGTGGCCGGAAGGACGGGCTAGCTGGAAATTCAGACAGTGAGAGTGTTGGGTCAAGGCGGTAGCCCCTTCAAGCCGGCCAAGCTTTGAGTTCTGTTCAAGGCAATTTAAGGAGGAACATACAACCACGTTAATCGTGAACTTGAATGGTGAGTTCATTCGAGAGGCGAAGTTGCTGTCCACAAGAATGCCTTTTGACTTTTCCAATTTTCCACAGAATTGTGTCATCGCGGAGCTCAAAGCTTTCACGGATTAAAACGTGGGTGAATTGGACGACAGGCACGAAACAGTGAGTAATGAGTAGAGATTTACATTGGTATTTTCTTCATTTCATTTAGTGGAAACAAATAGATCAAACTGTTTCTTCTAATAAGACATCTGCACTTCGAAAACTGTACCTGATTTGGGATGTGGAAATCCAGCGCAAGTGCTGAGGTCAGAACGAGGTGACGTCGACCGATTGAATTTTTCTGAAGCCATGTTTGACCGAGCTACAAGAAAAGAGAAAAGCAGCAATATTGCAATCACCGAGTCTGCCCACAAGTCCTTATGTCTCAACTGTTATTCATTCAGGAATGGCAGAGAGTATTTATTTAGATGTTTAAAAACTTGAGAATCTGGTGCTGCACCTAAATTCGGGACTTGCGTATTTTACGCGTCTCCAATATTCATCGGGCCGAGTTCAAGTTCAAATCAATATACTCAAAATTCAACATAATGATCCAAATTCGTCAAGTATTATATATAAAGCAGGGCACAGCAAAACACACACATAAATAACAAAAAAAGACAGCAAGTGAGACAGCGAATTGACAACGACACATTCAAACACGAGAACCGCGCCGACGAAGGGAAATCGTCGTGCGATTCGAGAGTGGGTGCGAGTTGATTTCGCGAAGCTGGGTTTCGTTCGAGATCTGATGCACAATGAGTATGTTGAAATTGCTGGAAGGAAGAGGGTTTTATATACCTCGATGTGAGTCCCCAACTCACGCACCTCGCCGAGGCATCGTAAGACAGCGAAGGAGCGGCGCACGTTGAATGTGTCGTAAAGTGTGAAGAGCAGAGAGAGGGAGCTGCGGAGGGAGGCTTCGCGGAGGGCAGAGACTTCGAGTTGAAGGCTGTTGAGAGTTCAGTTCAACGGTTCGTTCGAGGAGGCAGGGGTGCAGAAGGGTACGCACATGGAGAGCCTCTCCCGCAACATCCGCCGTCGACACACAGAGAACACCGTTCTCCGCCGCGGCGAGGTATGCCCTCTCGGTGTCGGCCAGGGCCGAGACGAGGACGTGGGTGAGGTGCGTGGGGGACGCGTAGTAGACGGCTGCCGTGGCGGCACTGATTGCGAGAAGAATTCCGGTGAAAGTCCAGGTTGTGGAAGGCGGGTTGGATTGGGAGAGGATGGAGAGCGAGGTTTCCGGGATGGTGGACATGTGTTGTGAGCTGGAGTTGGACTCAAAGTCGGAGGTGGAGATGGAAGTGGAGATGGAAGTAGTGGAGGTACGCAAGATGAACCTGGGGATTGCGGAAACACACCTTTTATAAAGATGATTGGATAACGGAGTCTAGCACTTACATCAAGTCGGGCGCTACCATAAAAAAACGTGGCGATGGCGCGAATGGAAGCTAAACCAACTGAGACCCAGGCTTTTGGCGCCGGGTCGCACGGTCGGACTGGGCATGAATATAACGAGCTGTCCAATTTGGCCTGTTGTGTATCATAATCCCAGGGATGTCGGGGCTTTTGTCGGACATTTGGAGCCACAGCCACCGCGGTTGTCTCTCTCCGTCCCAAAAGCGGTTTCCGGCGCATTATAAGCCTGATGGTTAGGTAAATGGTCAGATTCCATCTGACGGCAATGGGGTATCTAAATGTCGGCAAGAATGAAGAAATTATGGAAGCAAGGGTCCGGACTCTCGAACTCACTTGAAAATCGCACAGACTCGTTTAAGTCGCCAAAAACGGAATTTATTTACACGTGTCAAAACCATTGCATCCATTCCAACCCCTCCAGATCCGAAATTCCAATCCCGGTTGCCCCTTCTCGAAATAAGACACTAATCATCTGATGTGCAATTTGAAGCTTGGGTGTAGACTCGAACCAGTATCCGCAATAAAATCTCAAAGACAGTCGTTTGATCAATCACCGCAGGCGCCTTATTTCTATCATAAATTGTGAAAGTAACCACTGACTCGAGTCTAGCCTGGGCACCAAGTCGGCGTTTGTTTTTTTCACGGAGGCATTTCTTTATTCATAATTTAATGCGAAGCTTGGATTGATCGGTCTTCTGGCGGGAAGGAAGTTGAACTTGATAATCAGGCGCGGAAGGAATGACATCTCCAGTTTGTTTATATTAACATTGAATGCATACACCTACACCGAGTGTCGGATCGAGTTTATAACCGTCCATGCACAAACCATATAGCACTGAGGAAGCAGTACATCATCTGCAGAAAAAAGCAGACAGCAACGAACCAGAGTAGGCGAATCCTCGATCCAAACATTCCACAACATTTTGGCTTCAGACACAAACATAAGTAGGAGAGTCGCGCCGACGAAGAAAAATACGAGAGCAATTCGCGAGAGGGCATTGGCAGCGTGACTCGGACGCGATTTCGCTGAGTTGGGCTTCGTACGAGATCTGTGGGTATGGTTCCGTTCGAGCCGAAGGAGATGTTTAAATGTTTGCAATTACGTGGACATACCTCAATGATTGTCTTCAGCCCGCGTATCTCGACGAGGCAGCGCAACATCCTGACCGAGCAGCGGATGTTGAACATGTCGTAGCATGCCAAGAGAGGACAGAGAGAGTTGCGGAGAGAGATTTCACGGAGGGTTGATGCTTTGACTTGGAGACTGTTTGAATTTTGGTTTAGTTCAACCATAATAAATTCGAGGTGAGGGGAAGGGAGGAAGAAATGAATAGAGGGAAGGAAGGGAGGAAAGGAAGAGAGTGAAGGCCGGGAGAGCACATACACAGCAAGTCTCTCAGCAACATCGATGTCCACTGATACACGAAGCATACCGTTACTGTTCTACGCCCCGGTAAGGTACGCTCGTTCGGCGTCGGCGAGGGAGGAGACGAGGACGCGCGTGAGGCGCGTCGGGGATGCGCAGTAGATTACTCCCACCATAATAGCGAGCATGAGGAGAGTTCCGGGGAAGGTCCGCGGTGAAAAGGGTGAGGCGGACTGAGAGAGAAGGGAGAAGGATGTTTCGGGGAGGGTGGACATTTGGCGTGAGTTAGAGCTGGAAATGGATGCGAGTGAAGGTGCGCGGGAGTCAAAATGGGACTAAGAAAACATGCTGCTGGTCGGGGTTCATAAAGGTCGGGCGTTTGGGCGTTAAGTTGGGTTATTTGCTCTCGACGAACGGATGAATGATGTGATGTCGTTCGGAAAACGGAGGGATGATGTGATATCTCACTCTGTATACACCCTTGGAAAGGTAGATGGGGCCCACGGGAGTGGTACTATCACGATGAATATAGCGATTTATACAGCAGTAGCCCATAAATAAATCACTGTTCACCGAATTGAGTCCCATCAGGTTATTGGAGATGCGAATCTCAAGAAAAGGAGGATGATATGTACGCCCTGGGAATGCCGTGGCCGCATAAACATCTTGGACATGCGAATCTCAAGAAAGAAAGGACGATATGTACGCTCTGGGAATGTGCTGCCGCCGCATCAATATTATTGGAGATACGAATCTCAAGAAAGGATGATATGTACGCCCTGGGAATGTTGTTGCCGCATCAACATTTTGGAGATGCGAATCTCAAGAAAGGATGATATGTACGCCCTTGGAATGTTGTTGCCGCATCAACATTTTGGAGATGCGAATCCCAAGAAAGAGAGAATGATATGTACGCCCCGGGAATGCCGTGGCCGCATCAACACTTTAGACATGCGAATCTCAAGAAAGAAAGGACGGTATCTACGCCCCGGAACTGCCGTGGCCGCATCAACACTTTAGACATGCGAATCTCAAGAAAGAAAGGACGGTATCTAAGCCCCGGAACTGCCGCGGTCGCATCAATATTGGAGATCGCCGCGTAGTGGGAATGTCGCTACCGCATTAGAACAATTCCGGATTGAATCAGGTTTTACAGGAAAGTATCTTGATTTAGGCAGGAACGAACGGAGGTTAAGTAACTGGCCAGCGGGCGAGCGCACAGCGCCCCGTCACCAGGAATGGCGTCAATGCAGTGTCTTGATAGACCCAAAAGAGTCTAAGCAGGGCGTTCTTCGGCGCCTCAGAAGAGGCACGTAGATTCTTGTCATTGCGGGTATGCGGGGAAGGTTATTCTTATCCGGACAAGCCCCAAAGATTCCCGGGTAACTCTAGAGCGGTTGGACACTGCACCCCAGTGTCCCATCGATGTACCGGGGCACCTTCTGTTCCGTAGAAGGCGATGGCATTTCAGGAGTCTGTTCTATTCTCGTTCTTACTACATGTATGTCTTGCCAGTGGTTCCCGGGTTTGTTGGGACGAATAACTGAATCCAGAGAGCGCATTCGTGTTCCGCCAACAAGGAACACCAGAGGACCGTGAGCACCGGAATCAACAGACAAACGTGTGGGAGTGCAGACACAGTGCACAGTGCGAGAAGGGGATGAAACGTAGGTCATGAGAGCCGCGCGACAAGAAGATACAACGAGGAGACGTTCAAGGCTCTCTTGGTTACTTGCAAGTTAATGATAATGAGTCATGACAAGGAGCGCACGATCCGTCCAGCCGTTGCCCAAGCGGGCTATCCTGGTATGAGGTCTCGGGTGGTAGCCCGGTGAAAGACGGTCTATCGCCGTTGACTCGCCCGTTGTACAATGTAACTGTGGGCGAAGCTTGAGCAGGCTTGCCTTGTGACGGTTGTCAAAACGACAATGTTGATCGCAAAATTACCTAACTTTTAACAGTAACGTGACACTGACCCGGGTGACCGCGTGGGAAGAAACTCGAGGTTGGCGATCGATGAATGCCGCGTCGCTGTTGCAAGACTCGCCCTCATAGCGCCGCCCAGCAAAACAGGATTCTCTTCGCTAGCCACAATCAAGCCAGTCGCTGGCACAGAAAAAGCCATCATGGCCGCCGCCAGCTGCCGCCGCACCAGCCGTCTCACTCAATTACACGGACAATACCCAGCGTACCTGAGGCTGGGCGGCGACCGCCGCCTGGCAATGCGCGCAGCAGCAGCAGCTCGCCGCACTTGACCTCCGCCACCGGCCCGGTGCAGCCGCCGTACGAGCCGTCTCCCGCTTTGATGGGTGCGCTGCGGGAGCGCGAACGAGAACGGGAACGGAAAGGAGATCGTGAGAGAGAGAGGGCGCGAGTTTCCACCGCACTCGCCGCACTCATTGCTCGCGTGGCTGCACCACCTCCTTCCAGCGCTTCGTCGCAGGGACAGAAGCAGCAGGGCGCATGCGCGTTTTACGGCCAGCTCCACGCGTCCTTCGGCCCTCTGAGCGAGGCGTCCCGCCGCTGGCTCCTTCCTACCATGCGCATGGTGCATCTCTGCTGAATAATGTCTTCCTTGACGGGCACACTACTGTACGTATTTCGCTGCACTGGTTCGGTTTTGGTTGAACGTGTTCTCGCTTGTAATATTTCGATCATCGACAAAGTGTTGCCGACAAAGGTGGACTGACTCACAGAATGCGACTGAATAGCTAAACACTGTTTTCAAGGTGATCGTCGACAACATGGTGGAACAGGCGGTGAGAGTGTTGGGTCAAGGCGGGAGCCTCTTCAAGCCGGCCAAGCTTTGATTTCTGTTCAAGACAATTCAAGGCGGAAGATACAACCACGTTAATCGTGAACTTTAATGGTGAGTTCGTTCGAGAGGCGAAGTTGCTGTCCACAAGAATGCCTTTTGACTTTTCCAATTTTCCCCAGAATTGTGTCATCGCGGAGCTCAAAACTTTCACGGATTAAAACGTGGGTGAATTGGACGACAGGCACGAAACAGTGAGTAATGAGTAGAGATTTGCATTGGTATTTTCTTCATTTCATTTAGTGGAAACAAATAGATCAAACTGTTTCTTCTAATAAGACATTTGCACTTCGAAAACTCTACCTGATTTGGAATTTGGAACTCCAGCGCAAGTGCTGAGGTCAGAACGAGGTGACGTCGACCGATTGAATTTTTCTGAAGCCATGTTTGACCGAGCTACAAGAAAAGAGAAAAGCAGCAATATTGCAATCACTGAGTCTGCCCACAAGTCCTTATGTCTCAACTGTTATTCATTCTGGAATGGCGGAGAGTATTTATTTAGGTGTTTAAAATTTTGAGAATCTGGTGCTGTACCTGAATTCGGGACTTGCGTATTTTACGCATCTCCAATATTCATCGGGCCGAGTTCAAGTTCAAATCAATATACTCAAAATTCAACATAATGATCCAAATTCATCAAGTATTATATACTGTATACAGCAGGGCACAGCAGAACACACATAAATAACAAAGACAGCGAATTTGACAACGACACAATCAAACACGAGAACCGCGCCGACGAAGGGAAATCGTCGTGCGATCCGAGAGTGGGTGCGAGTTGATTTCGCGAAGCTGGGTTTCGTTCGAGATCTGGTGCACAATGAGTATGTTGAAATTGCTGGAAGGAAGAGGGTTTTACATACCTCGATGTGAGTCCCCAACTCACGCACCTCACCGAGGCAGCGTAAGACAGCGAAGGAGCGGCGCACGTTGAATGTGTCGCAAAGTGTGAAGAGCAGAGAGATGGAGCTGCGGAGGGAGGCTTCGCGGAGGGCAGAGACTTTGAGTTGGAGGCTGTTGAAAGTTCAGTTCAACGGTTGATTCGAGGCAGGGGTGCAGAATGGTACGCACATGGAGAGCCTCTCCGCGACATCCGCCGTCGACACACAGAGAACACCGTTCTCCGCCGCTGCGAAGTATGCCTTCTCGGTGTCGGCCAGGGCCGAGACGAGGACGCGGGTGAGATGCGTGGGGGACGCGTAATAGACGGCTGCCGTGGCGGCACTGATTGCGAGAAGAATTCCGGTGAAAGTCCAGGTTGTGGAGGGCGGGTTGGATTGGGAGAGGATGGAGAGCGAGGTTTCCGGGATGGTGGACATGTGTTGTGAACTGGAATTGGGCTTGAAGTCGGAGGCGGAGATGGAAGTGGAAGTGAAGGTATGCAAAATGAGGCTGGGGATTGAGAAGCACACCCTTGATTGAGATGCACTTACATCAAGTCGCCGAAAACGGAAGGAATTCACACGCGGCAAAATCATTCCACGTACCGAAAGCATCACCGGAGCTGTTCCCACGTAGCGAGATCCTTCACCAGTGCTGTTGCGATCGCGATCACCCGTATATCTTTCTCCACTTACATTGAGCGCCAAAAACGGAAGTCATTTACACGCGGAAAAATCATTGGCATGGCATCCATCCCCCCAGAGCTGTGGCGCTAGATTGACTATCGCGGGAACGAGGCGAAAATAGCATAAGTAATTATCAACTCGTGCTGCGACGTCGCTTTTGAAGGATTCAGAAACATCTGCTTCAACTTTAGTCGAAGTGATGGGCTGCGAAGCGGGTCACCGCGCTCTTGTGGCAATACGGTTAGCCATAGGACTCCTCCAGATCTATTTTACCAAATTCATTAGCTCGTCTAAGTAGTCTATCATTCTCTTATTGGCACTTGCGTGAGAAGTGCTCGACATTCCAAAGAAAGGTCTTGTACGTAGTTGCAGAAAGTGCATCTCTAGACGGAAAATTTCTTCGCGACTTGTCCCTTTCTTTCCGGCGCCAACACAACTTGAAGCACTGTGGCGGCCACTTCCGAGATTACGAATACTTATGTAATCGTTCTTAGTATTTGTCCAGGGCCAAACACTGCACCTCGCCCAAACACGGTCCTGCATTAATGAACTGATGAAATTAGTGGCTGTGTCAATTTTCATTACATTTTTGTGATCCCTATTTCAAAAACCGTTAGACGGAGCAAGTATCACCCGAAACATCAGTATAACAATGTAATGAGAATAGTGGCTGTGTGTGTCATGTTCGGCTCGTTCGGCACTCAGTACAACACCGACACATTGTCCTTTCCGCACACTATTTCCTCTCGCCCGTCTTGAGATGTGCACAGGCACAGCTAGTCTTGAGCTAGTCATTGTCTATGTTATCCCGGCCGCCATGCTGAATACCTTCACTGCGATGCAGACAGCAGTCCTCAGCAGAAATAGGAGCGACACCTGCTACCAGTAACAGATCACTTTTCTTTTGGGTCTTACCAACGAATTTGCTTTCCTCCCCTATTTGTCTCTTTGTCCTCTTCTGTTGCACTGCTCTTTACTCGCACTCATGCACATCCTGCGCATCCTGAGCGTTTACTTTCTCGCCTGCTGCTATGTCACCGTCCATCTTCTTGCTCCTACTACCTCACCCGAACTTTCTACCTGTCAAACATTCGGACGCTGTCCGACGTCGGCTAGCTTAGCCCCTGATAATCATCATCTACCGAACGCGTCCACATCTTACCCTTCTTCCGCCCAAAAATCAAGTGTTCTTTTTTCTTGTGTAGCGCTGTGGTCCAATCTTCAAGCTCATGCAGCTCTTGTCAGTGTCTCCGACCGAAATTGGCTCCCCCCGCGTTGTTTGTCGCCGTATCACATGCATTCTTATCAAGCCTTTACTGTGAGTGCACGATTGGAAGATACATTGTTGGAAAATCACTTGCGATGTTCGCAACAGAGCTTATCGTAGACGCTGAACGACTCCAAGTAGCCAAGAACCGATCAACCTTGCCTATACCTTACTGGACCTTCAAACACGCACCTGCTTATAAGACTGCTATGTTTGTGGATTTTTCAGGCCTTATTAGGTCTAGTGTTTCTTGCTTTCAACGCCTAATATTTTCGGTTGCACCTCGGACTTGTGACTCCGGCATTTCGATCAGGTACCACGGTCCTGGATATACAGGCGGTGCACGTCTTAGGCATTTTAGCTCCCACGAGATCCAACCGTTTCTCATGGATAAAAGCTTCCGTCTGTGGGACGCAGACAAACTCGTGTTTGTTCGTCAGTGTACAGTATCTCACCATCTCCAGCTCCTCGTTGATGCCAGTTTCGTATGCGCAGATGTTCCGCTTCAGCGTTCTGGCCCCGTTACTAAACAAAAAACAATTAGAATCTTTGGCACGTCTCCATCATTGTTCCACCCCTTCAAATAGAACATCAGAGTCTCTGAGACATGTCCTTGAAAATCATCAATGCAACTGTGATCGTTTAATGAGCGTCTTTCAGCTTCGTCCTATTACACTACGTTCCGACCCCATGTAGTCAGGGGGGTCTGACTACGGCCGTAGTCGCATGGGACCCAAGGCTACATTGGCCTATGTTGGCGTACCTGCGACTACGTCAGTAGTCCAACCGTAGTCACATTTTGGTAAGGTGTAGTCACAGCATGGATTTGGATCATAGCTGAATTTTTTCAAATAGTTGTTGTTGACAAGACACAAGAGAAACGGTGTCTATGCGTGTAGGCGGACGTAGTCGGAGTTAGTCGGAGGTAGTCAGACGTAGTCACAGTGTGACTACATGACGTAGGTCAAGCTCCGTGATCGGCGTCTAAGGCTTGGACTACGACCCCTGACTACGGCCGTAGTCAGAGGTAGTCTGACCAAAGTCCAACGTAGTCCGAGCTTTGTGGAGCGCATCAGACTGCGACTACATGGGGTCGGAACGTAGTGATTGAAGCTAAAATTTCTAGGGATTTGGTCAACAAAGCGGCATGGCGTGAACGGCAACCTAAAACTAATTTGCCCAAGAGCGACGCTTTGAGACGTGCCGGGTGCAATCGATCTGGAAGCGCCGGCCGTGGACCCCGCGACATGTCACCAACTTTGACATCTACTGAGATCGCGGCCTCATTTCCACCTCAGCCCGCTTCGCAGAAACTGCAGCACAAAATTATATCTGGAATGTGTGACTCTTTTTCTCCATCTTCATTCGAAGAAGTGGGTTGCACCGTGTGCGGTCAACTTGTCCTCAAATCCGATTCTACCTTAAAGGGCCAGGTCAACGTTCACTGGCATTTACTCGAACGTAATGGAGTTACGCGTCGTAGCAGAGCCTCACCGCAAGACAAGGTTGAAGAATTAGACGGTCCTGTTCTTGATCCGTCTTGTACGCATGTCTGCGTTAAGTGCGAGCATGCATTGCGGTGTCACAAGGTTCCTACTCATGCTCTGGCCAACCACCTTTGGATTGGCGAAGTGCCCTGGCAACTGCGTGATCTAAAATTTGCTGAACAGATGTTAATTGCCAAAGTCAGACACAACCGATGTGTTGTCCAGGTTGCTTCTGGCAGGGGTAAAATGATGGCGAATGCTGTGATGTTCCCGAGTCCCGTAGCCAAAGTCTATACCACCTTACCTCTCAGCAAGGCCGAACTTGGTGAAGTTCTAGCGTTCGTTTTCCTCGGTGCATCTCAATATTTGAAGAAAGGTAAAGATGACAAACCAGACGAAGAATCTATCACCTTTAACATTCGTTGGGTAATTGTGCTTGCCGAATCTTGAGCCGCTATATGTTATACCCACCGTATACCCATTTCGTGACTTATATTCTTTACTGCATCGCAAATACACGAGCGCCAATTGATTTCTCTTCATGTTATGCTGCGTCAAACATCGCAATATCGGCTGAGCCTTGTGCGCAAGTACTGTATCTAAAAAAAATAAGTATTCGTCACCGCCGCGCGCCTGCGACGGCCTGCACCCCCCTAGTGATGAGCTAACAAAAAAAACGAACCTAGTGCAGCGAAGTACGCGCAGGAGCGCCCCTACCCAGGAAGACATACGGGAACGGCGCCCCCCGAACTCACCTCCCACTTCGCGCGGAACACGCGCTCAGGCGGCGCCTCCGGTACATTACGCAGATGCAGCATGCGCATGGTGGAACGAAGGAGGAGGGGTCGCCTCGCGCACAGGGACGAAAGAGGTGTGGAACTGGCCTTGGAACGCACGTGCACCCTGCTGCTCCTGTCTCTCAACGCTCGATGGAGAAGGAGCAAGCGCTTGAGACGGCGGGGCATTCCACGCGAGAGACGGATGCGGAGAGTGGGGCGCAAGCCGCGTTTGCAGTCCCGTTCGCGGTGCTCCCCTTCCCCGTCCCTCTCTCTCGCTCGCGGTCCCGCTCTCGTTCCTGTTCTCGCTCGCACTCAAGCTCCCGGTCTCTCAGATCGCGCTCGCGGACATCCCGCTCTTGCGGCGCGGCGCACCCATCGGGGCGGTGGCGTACATCAGGTACGGCTCATACAGCGGCTGCCGCAGGCTGAGGGGGCGACGGGTACAGGTGGTCCCGCTGGGGCAGGTATGAGGTTGTTGTTGCTACTGCTGCCTCGCGGATTGGCGGATGGCGGCGGGGGGCGGGATACGGGTGGTCCCGGCCGAGGTACGAGTAAGGCGGCTGGGGTGAGACGGCTGGTGGAATTGCTGGCGCGGCGGCGGCGGCCATGATGCCTTTTACTGTGCCGGCGGCTGGCTGGGAGGTGCCGAGTTCGACGGCTGGCTAGATTGCAGCCAGTGACAAGGGGCCCGTTTTGAGAGGCGGTGCCGTTGTCTGACGTTTATTGATTTCCCTCGCACGCTGTCACTGAGCTGTCAAACGTTGCGTTGCTTGACAACAACCGCAACGGCGCCTGGCAATGGGGGCCCCCACTTGGCTCCACAGGACGAGGAATGTAACGTTATAACAGGCGGGAAAGGTCCTAAGAACAGACAAGAGGTTCTTCCACAGATGCCAAGTTATTGCCGCTTGCTGATAAGGACGCACTCTCAGCACGTTCGTGCATTTGGTCCGTGCGAGGGTCCCAAGAGTACTGTTTGGAAACAAGGTATGCGGGCCTACCCATTTGTCTGTGTCCCTTGCCATCTTCAAAGTCGCGCAGCCGATCTGTCAATATCCTGGAGATGCACGCGAGCGGGTGAACATGGAGATGAAGACGGCACGGACACGGATAATTTCGCCTCTATCTGCGTGCGGCTGTCACTCGTTTGACCGCAGGAATCGCTATTAATGTTTCTTGCCGTCAACCACGGTCTTTCCGCAGCTATTGAACCAATTCGGATCCTGAGAGATAACCACAAGGAAGGCACAAGGAGAGACTGTTGAAACGCCAGAGGGCCAACCAGATAGTCATGCGGAGTCGATGCAGAATATTGACGAGGAAAATTCCAATGGAAGACCAGGGCGCCGCAGATACAGCATCGTGCCGGGAGTCGGTGTTTTTAGCGCTCGTCGGGGAGCGCACTTGGAAGGGTGTATTCGGATCCTACTCCTTGGTTGGTCTGCTAGTGCTAGGTATTGCTAGCTGGGATGCTTGAGAACTTATCCTAGCTGGATCTTCTGGATGTCCTCTCTGGTGGCAAGGATCTGCTCTGGCTTTCTTCCTGGACCCCGAAGAACGCCATCCTTTGGAATCTATTGGGACCACCAATCGATCGTTGTTCCGCGTTCCGACTTTGAGGCCGTCGGTGCTGCGTCCGACGATCATTCCCGCGACTCGTCGTACTTATGGATTACTGCTGTGGAAATCGCTCATTTAGCTCTAATGGGTTTGCACGTCCGGTTGTCAACTGCCTATTGAAGATTCGAGAGTTGTTCCGAACGTACATCAGGTCAGATTCATCCGTGAAATCGAAGGCAAAAGTATAATTCTCGCGGAATGGGTATATATATGGATGATGCAGCATGTTGATGTCCGGAGTTACGAAACAGAATTTGGCGCCCAAACTCGACCTTTATAACCCCCCCACCGCTAGTATGTCTGCCCAGCCCTTTATCGGCTCTCGAGTACTTTTCACCCTCCACTTTCAACTCCACCTCCACCCCAACCCGCACCAAATGTCCACCTTCCCCGAAACATCCCTCTCCCTCCTCTCCCAATCTAACTCACCCACCACGCCCTGGAACGTCACCGGAATCTTCCTCGTCTTCGCGCTTGCGGGTGGAGCATTTTACTATGCGTCCCCCGCGCACCTCACCCGCGTCCTCGTCTCCTCCCTCGCCGACGTCGAACGAGCGTACCTTACCGGGGTGGAGAATGGTAACGGTATGCTTCGTGTATCAGCGGACATCGACGTTGCTGAGAGACTTGCTATGTACGTGCTCTCCCGTTCTTCGCTCTCTTCCTTTCCTCCCCTCCTTCCCTTTATTCATTTCTTCCTCTCTTCGCCTCACCTCCAACCCTACCTCGAATTTATCCTCACCTTCACGTCGAATTTATTATCATTGAACTGAACCAAACTTTGAACAGTCTTCAAGTCAAAGCATCAACCCTCCGTGAAATCTCTCTCCGCAATTCTCTCTCTCCTCTCTCGGCATGCTACGACATGTTCAACATCCGCCGCTCGGTCAGGGTGTTGCGCTGCCTCGCCGAGGTGCGCCGGCTAAAGACGATCATTGATGTACGTCCATGTAATTGCAAACATTTAAATACCTCCTTCAACTCGGATTGAACCACACCCGCAGATCTCGCACGAAGCCCAACTTCGCGAGATCGCGTCCGAGTCACGCTGCCAGTGTCCAGTCGCGAATCGCACCACGGTTTCCCTCCGTCGTCGTGACGCTCCTACTCGTATTTGTGCTTGAACGACGACTGTTGCATTGAATTAGTTTAATCTTCCGGATCTTGATTAGTGCTCGCTTTCGTTGCAATTGTTGTATGTATGCTGTTTTGTACTGCTTTCTTTCTCCTTGCAAGGAGAAAACTGTACCTGGATTACTGTGAATAACATTTCGCATCTAAACTCGGTTTGATGTGTTTATGAAATTGACCAACACTGAACACGGAGTTTCAAATCTAACCTGCTCAGCAAGGATCCTCGAGATTTCCTTGGATTTGGCGAAGGCTTCGCATCAATGACTTGATGGCTTGGCAGTCAAAGCCCATCATCGCATTATCGGGATTGACCTCGGATCTGGCCGCCACAGTGTTTCAAGTTGTGTCGGTGATGACAAGAAAGTGTCAAGTTGCGAAGAACCTTTCGTGCAGACACACTTTTCGCAACTACGTACAACACCTTCCTTTGGAACGTCGAGCATTTCTCGCGCCAGTGCCCATAAGAGAATGATAGACTACTTGGACGAACTAATGAATTTGGCAAGGTAGGTCTGAAGGAGTCCAGTGGCCAACTATATTGTTACAAGAACGCGGTGAGCCACTTTGCGGCCCACCACTTCGACTAAAATTGAAGCAGATGTTTTTGAATCCTTGAAAAGCTTGACGACTTCGCAGTACGAGTTGATATTATGCTATTTTCGCCTCGTCCCCGCGACAGTCAATCTTTGCCCCAGGGAGGTGTCTGCCAGAGTTTGTTACGTGACGCAACCAGCCGCCTTGCAGCTTATCGGCAAACCATTCGACATTATTGGTAGAAATAATGGTTTCTGCTTCAAAATAAATTGACTTGAAAAGAAAAGGCAGTTAAAATTGCCAAATTCCGCTGCAAATTTTCTGTGTTTGACAGTGAGGCCTAAAATCATGACTTGTAAGTGCGCTCTGAGATATACGGCTTGTCGCAACAGCTCCGGTGGGATCCATGCAATGATTTTGCCGCGTGTGAATACCTCCGGTTTTTGGCGACTTAATGTAAGTGCCAGGCGCCGTTGTCTAATCATCTTTATAAAAGGTGTGTTTCCCCAATCCCCAATCCCCAGTCTCATCTTGCATACCTCCACTTCTACTTCCATCTCCACCTCCGACTTCAAGCCCAACTCCAGCTCACAACACATGTCCACCATCCCGGAAACCTCGCTCTCCATTCTCTCCCAATCCAACTCACCCTCCGCAACCGGGGCTTTCACTGGAATTCTTCTCGCAATCACTACCGTCGCGGCAGCTGTCTACTACGCGTCCCCCACGCACCTCACTCCCGTCCTCGTCTCTGCCCTGGCCGACACCGAGAAGGCATACCTCGCGGCGGCGGAGAACGGCGTTCTCGGTGTGTCGACGGAAGATGTCGCGGAGAAGCTCTCCATGTGCGTACCCTTCTGCACCCCCCGCCTCGAATCAACCGTTGAACTGTACTTTCAACAGCCTTCAACTCCAAGTCTCCGTCCTCCGCGAAGCCTCCCTCCGCAGCTCCCTCTCTTTCCTCTCCACTCTCTCCGACATGTTCAATCTCCGTCGCTCCGTCGCTGTTTTGCGCTGCCTCGGCGAGTTGCGCGGGTTAGGGACTCGTATCGAGGTGCATAAATCCTTCAGGTGTTTCTAAGGATTTCCACATACTCACTATGCCAGATCTCGAACGAAACCCAGCTGCGCGAAGTCAACTCACACCCACTCTCGACAATTTTCTTGCGTCGGCGGGCCTCTCGTGTTTAAACGTTTCGCTTTGAATTTGTTGTATCAAAAGGAAGTTGAAAGCCTTTTTATGATCATAGAAGGAACGATCACTCGAATTTTCGTTGCTCGACACGGCGCCAACTTTATAACTTGATCTAATTTCCTGACTTGTGTGGTGAAGGCCGTCGCTGCGCGCGGCGGTTACGAATACTTATGTTTATATGTCTATCACTTCACATCAATGAAAGGGTATATATTGGTTTGCTACGCGTCCCGCTTGCTCAATGTTACAGGCACGAATCACTATTGTCCACTTCCAGCTGATTTTCGAAGCGCGTCAAGTATAATGTATCTGCGAAAAATGAGAAACAATCCTAACAATTCCGTTTCGCTCACTGTTTCCACTAGGGGGGTGCAGGCCGTCGCAGGCGCGCGGCGGTGACGAATACTTATTTTTTTTAGATACAGTACTTGCGCGCAAGGCTCAGCCGATATTGCGATGTTTGACGCAGCATAACATGAAGAGAAATCAATTGGCGCTCGTGTATTTGCGATGCAGTAAAGAATATAAGTCACGAAATGGGTATACGGTGGGTATAACATATAGCGGCTCAAGATTCGGCAAGCACAATTACCCAACGAATGTTAAAGGTGATAGATTCTTCGTCTGGTTTGTCATCTTTACCTTTCTTCAAATATTGAGATGTGCCGAGGAAAACAAATGCTAGAACTTCACCAAGTTCAGCCTTGCTGAGAGGTAAGGTGGTATAGACTTTGGGTATGGGACTCGGGAATATCACAGCATTCACTGTCATTTTACCCCGTGCCAGAAGCAACCCAGACAACACATTGGTTGTGTCTGACTTTGGGAATCAACATCTGTTCAGCACATTTTAGATCACGCAGTTGCCAGGGCACTTCGCCAATCCAAAAGTGGTTGGCCAGAGCATGAGTAGGAACCTTGTGACGTCGCAATGCATGCTCACACTTAACGCAGACATGCGTACAAGATGGATCAAGGGCAGGACCTTCTAATTCTTCGACATCATCTTGCGGTGAGGTTCTGCTACGACGCATAACTTCATTACGGTTGAGTAAATGCCAGTCAATGTTGACCTGGCCCTTTAAAGTGGAGTTGGATTTGAGGACAAGCTGACCACACATGGTGCAACCCATCTCTTCAAATGAAGATGAAGAAAAAGAGCCACACATACCAGATATAATTTTGTGCTGTAATTTCTGCAAAGCAGGCTGAGGTAGAAACGAGGCCACAATCTCAGTAGACGACAAAGTTGGTGACACGTTGCGGGGTCCACAGTCGGTGCTTCCAGATCGATTGCACCCAGCACACCTCAAAGCATCGCTCTTGGGCAAATTAGTTTTAGATTGTCGTGCATGCCATGCTGCTTTGTTGACCATATCCCTAGAAATTTTAGCTTCAATCACTACGTTCCGACCCCATGTAGTCGCAGTCTGATGCGCTCCACAAAGCTCGGACTACGTTGGACTTTGGTCAGACTACCTCTGACTACGGCCGTAGTCAGGGGTCGTAGTCCAAGCCTTAGACGCCGATCACGGAGCTTGACCTACGTCATGTAGTCACACTGTGACTACGTCTGACTACCTCCGACTAACTCCGACTACGTCCGCCTACACGCATAGACACCGTTTCTCTTGTGTCTTGTCAACAACAACTATTTGAAAAAATTCAGCTATGATCCAAATCCATGCTGTGACTACACCTTACCAAAATGTGACTACGGTTGGACTACTGACGTAGTCGCAGGTACGCCAACATAGGCCAATGTAGCCTTGGGTCCCATGCGACTACGGCCGTAGTCAGACCCCCCTGACTACATGGGGTCGGAACGTAGTGTAATAGGACGAAGCTGAAAGACGCTCATTAAACGATCACAGTTGCATTGATGATTTTCAAGGACATGTCTCAGAGACTCTGATGTTCTATTTGAAGGGGTGGAACAATGATGGAGACGTGCCAAAGATTCTAATTGTTTTTTGTTTAGTAACGGGGCCAGAACGCGAAGCGGAACATCTGCGCATACGAAACTGGCATCAACGAGGAGCTGGAGATGGTGAGATACTGTACACTGACGAACAAACACGAGTTTGTCTGCGTCCCACAGACGGAAGCTTTTATCCATGAGAAACGGTTGGATCTCGTGGGAGCTAAAATGCCTAAGACGTGCACCGCCTGTATATCCAGGACCGTGGTACCTGATCGAAATGCCGGAGTCACAAGTCCGAGGTGCAACCGAAAATATTAGGCGTTGAAAGCAAGAAACACTAGACCTAATAAGGCCTGAAAAATCCACAAACATAGCAGTCTTATAAGCAGGTGCGTGTTTGAAGGTCCAGTAAGGTATAGGCAAGGTTGATCGGTTCTTGGCTACTTGGAGTCGTTCGCGTCTACGATAAGCTCTGTTGCGAACATCGCAAGTGATTTTCCAACAATGTATCTTCCAATCGTGCACTCACAGTAAAGGCTTGATAAGAATGCATGTGATACGGCGACAAACAACGCGGGGGAGCCAATTTCGGTCGGAGACACTGACAAGAGCTGCATGAGCTTGAAGATTGGACCACAGCGCTACACAAGAAAAAAGAACACTTGATTTTTGGGCGGAAGAAGGGTAAGATGTGGACGCGTTCGGTAGATGATGATTATCAGGGGCTAAGCTAGCCGACGTCGGACAGCGTCCGAATGTTTGACAGGTAGAAAGTTCGGGTGAGGTAGTAGGAGCAAGAAGATGGACGGTGACATAGCAGCAGGCGAGAAAGTAAACGCTCAGGATGCGCAGGATGTGCATGAGTGCGAGTAAAGAGCAGTGCAACAGAAGAGGACAAAGAGACAAATAGGGGAGGAAAAGCAAATTCGTTGGTAAGACCCAAAAGAAAAGTGATCTGTTACTGGTAGCAGGTGTCGCTCCTATTTCTGCTGAGGACTGCTGTCTGCATCGCAGTGAAGGTATTCAGCATGGCGGCCGGGATAACATAGACAATGACTAGCTCAAGACTAGCTGTGCCTGTGCACATCTCAAGACGGGCGAGAGGAAATAGTGTGCGGAAAGGACAATGTGTCGGTGTTGTACTGAGTGCCGAACGAGCCGAACATGACACACACAGCCACTATTCTCATTACATTGTTATACTGATGTTTCGGGTGATACTTGCTCCGTCTAACGGTTTTTGAAATAGGGATCACAAAAATGTAATGAAAATTGACACAGCCACTAATTTCATCAGTTCATTAATGCAGGACCGTGTTTGGGCGAGGTGCAGTGTTTGGCCCTGGACAAATACTAAGAACGATTACATAAGTATTCGTAAACGAAGTCTTGCCGGCAAAGGTAGGCTGAATTCCAAAATACGATTGAATGGATGGCTGAATATTCCTCTTAGGTCATCGTCGACAACATGTGGAAGAAGCGGTGAGAATGTCAAGTCAAGACGGAAGCCTCGTCAAGCCGACTTCCGTTCAAGAAAATTCAAAGAGGAAGATTCACTCACATTATCACGAACTTGAATGGAATGGTAATCTCATTCGAGGAGCGAAGTTGTTTTCCACAAGGATGCCTCTTGATTTTCCCATATTCTACAGGATTTTCGTCTTCCCGATTTCGAATGTGAAGCCCGGAAGCTTTCATGGATTAAGGTGTGGGTCTGGTAGGAGATTGACCTGTGAATGGTATTTTCTTTCCTTTGTTCGGTGGAGACAAATACGTTAAACTGTCTGGTCTAACGAACATTCACACTTCGAAAACGCTCTGTTCAAGTATCTGATTTGGAACTCCAGCGCAAGTGTTTTACGTGTCTCCGATACTCATCGAGAGGAGTTCACATTCAAAATATATTCAACACAGTCATACAAACTCGTCAAGTATCATATAAAAGGCAGTACAAAGCAGAACAAGCATATAGATGGCAACGACTATTTACAACGAAACATTCAAACACGAGAACCGCGCCGACGCAAGAAAATCGTCGTGCGATTGGAAAGTGGGTGCGTGTTGATTCACGCAGCTGGGCTTCATTCGAGATCTGGTGCGCAGTGAGCATGTTGAAATTCCAGGAAGGAAGAGGGTTTTACATACCTCGATGTGAGTCCCTAACTCACGCACCTCGCCGAGGCACCGAAAAACAGCGACGGAGCGCCGGAGGTTGAACATGTCGCAAAGTGCGGAAAAGGTAGAGAGGGAGCTGCGGAGGGAGGTTTCACGTATGGTGGATACTTTGAATTGCAATCTGCCTCCAACTTCAGTTTAACAATCATTCGAGGGTTAAGAAGCACATGTACACGGAGAGTCTCTCCGCTGTGTCGATTTCTGTCGACGCAGAGAGAGCACCGTTCTCCACGGCGGCGAGGTACGTTTTTTCGACGTCGGCGATGGCGGTGACCAGGATGCGGGTGAGACGCATTGGGGGCGCGTAGTAGAGGCTTGCAGCGGCGACGCTAGCGAGGACGAGGCCTAAAGGTGTTGACCCCGAGTTGGAAGCGAAGATGGAGAGGGAGGCTTCGGGGAAGCTGGACATTTGAAGTGATGCCCATGAACGCTTGCGAGGGTATTTAGATTCGGGCTCTGGTAGAATCTCAGATTGGTGTATCGATTGATTGATTTTCGGCCCACAGATACCTTTCCTCCGTAGCCACCCGCCATCCGCCAGCCGACGCCGTGACATTCAGATAGCTCTGTTCACATGGTCGAATCATGGATTTGCTGAACAGGGTTTATCTTCGCGTACTCAAAATCTAATATGATTTATTCCAGCGCTTGTTTCACGCCTCCAGAGTCCAACGACTAGGCACAGCCGAGGCGTTCCGGGTGTATTTTATGATGTGGATCAACTTTTCCAATGTGATTATTCTAGCGGCACTGCTTTCCCCGGAGGAGGAGGAGGATTGCCTGAGCGGTCCCAAATTGAAACAGCAGGTAGCCGTACTACGTAAATGTGACGCCTACATATACGCTACGGACGCTAATGTATCTCCACCGTTGTGAACATGCCTGCCTACTATATACCACGAACATCTGGTCCTTCCAGGCGAACCTGGGGGCAGCATAACCAACAAAAACCTAGTCATCTTCAACCAGGAGTCGCGCGAGAGTCCCTCTCCCGCCACATAACTCGTTGGCATGCGACGCGCGCAGCACATAGCACGGCCGTCTCACAGTGTCAACACAAGAGCACGATAAATCAAACCAACTGGTACTCTGCTGGGCATCTTCCCAAAATTAAGGGAGTAGATCCGTTACCTCCGGCCAGAAGACTGTAGTGACTATTGTCGAGACATGTCGTCGTCTACAAATTGCACTGTTCTTGAGAAAAGGCTCGGGAGACATCCTACAAGCAATAGTGTAAGAATAATGCGGAGGCATTTGGATGTACGAGCAGATGGTGTTCACATTGATATCCTGTCACAGCCAGCCAGGTTGATGTGTGTGTTCGTACACAACATCATCCTCGAATGGCCACACGATGTATTTCTGAATATCAAAACGCGATACCAGCTTGGAAAATAAAGCAGCGAGCATTGACCGAAGTTTGGGTTGGACCCAACAAGCGGAATTTCTATTGGCCCATACTCAGTCGAGACAGAGAACCCCAGAGTCTCAAGTGTGTTTGTGCACAATGTTCACTTGGCGTAGGCGATCGATACGGAAGAAGGGGATTGACTGTATTGCCCGCTGTGGGCGTCTGTCGAGAGTGCAAGGTGCAAGAAAGCCATAGAGAAAAAATAGGAAAAGTGCGCCACCCAAGTGCGTATAGTCCGCAAAGACCAAAGCCGACGTGAAATAATGCATGAGACAATACACAAGCCTGTTGACCCGAGCTCGAGTGACAGACGGGAGGACGTCACGGAGTTTGCGCAGAAAGCTTTTCATGATGCTTTCATGTATCACCTTCAAGAAGCGACTCGGAGAGACGCGCAAAGCATAACTATAAGTCCAAGTTTGTCGACGAGTGCGAAGTGCACAACCACACCGCATTCATCGGATCAGCAAAAGGTCTCGACTCTAGACGATCATAGTCTCTCGTAGACAGATGCTTTATATGAACGCTCGTACCTCGCTATATAAACAGGCATGTGTTTCTGTTTTTTTCGATCGTCCCGAAACATCCCGCAAAAGCCCGGAACAGCCCGCAGCGAGCCACGAAAAACCCCAGGAAACGCCAAAAAGCCTTCAAAACAGAGGAGGAGACGCCCTAAACTGTGTGGATTGGCGGAAAAGGTAAGGCTGGAGGAGAGATCATCGGCTAGGCGAGATTTGACGTGGATAGTCTTGAGCCACTCGAGGGCAGACGAAGTGATAACAGCGTAATATAGTTGCGCTTGGAGCTCATGTATCAACACTGTAACCCAATTTTGTAGTCCACACCACCCCTGGTATTCCAGGAGCCCCATAATCAGGGCATTGTTTTTCGATGGTGGTGGTGACCCGCTTCCACTACTCTGTAGCCGCTTATGATCAATTCTACTCCAGATTACGGATTCGTCCACTGCGAATTCGAAATGTATATATTACAACACAGCCCTGCGATTGCATCCACAAGCCCCGTCCGCTTATGTCTCAATCCGAGTCGAGTCGTCTGACGCGTCGAGGAAACGCTATGTTTGCCCTGACTCTGGTCGAATCTCAGCATATGCATCGATATCACCATATACCGCAACAGGCAATGAATCTGAGATGGGATCAAATGACTGATCTTCAGCCCACAAACTTCTAGACTACTTTTCCTCCGCAGCCACCCACCATCCGCCAGCCGACCCCATGAAATTCTCACACCCATCCTTTGATAGAAATCTCAAAGAACTCACTCTGATCCAGAGACCAGGCGACTGGCGACCTCAAATTGACATCGCTGGCCATTTTGGAGCTTTTCTTCATTTTCCTTGCGGCAAACAAAACAAACGCCCGCCTGACACATGACCGGCGGTATGCTAAACTGGCACTTGGCTGTGCGATCATCTCTTATAAGTAATGGTAACTTCCACAGCAGTAAGTACGTAAGTGTTAGAGAGTTCAGCCGGGCTTCTAATTTACCCCGGAACGCCGTCCTGTCAAGACTCCAAAAAGGGAGTGAATCAGAACTCGAGCTGGCAATGCCGGCGGCCCGAGCGACTAAGTATATACATACACCGCCTATACACCAAGAGCTCCTCGATGAGACTCGGAAGTGCACATCGAAAATTGAAGGTGTGACGCTTACAAAACCACAATGAAAACAGAAGCTGAGTCTACCTCTTTATAAAATTACGCATGTCTGTCCGAAGCCTTTTCAAACTCCGCTGTCAGCGCTCCAATTCCACTTCCGACATTTCGCCGCCCTTTAGCGCCAACTTTAGCGCCCACCATTATCTCTGATCTGGACTCAGTTGCAACTTCTTTAGCCGAAGTGGTGGGCCGCGAAGCGGCCCACCGCGCTCTTGTGAGACCTCAAGATGAGCCTGGCGAACAACCGGGGAAATATCATACCTGGTAGTAGAATACGTTCTTATTGCCTCTCGTTGTGAAAATCGTGTAGAGCGGAATCCGACGCCATTGGAGCACCGAATTCGGCATTTGCGTTGTTCGCGGAGGCATTTTATAATTCACAATTTATTGCGGTGTGAAAAAGAAGGGAGCTAGACAGACGCTACATAGAACGACAACGAGCCTTTGCCATCCGCCTTCGCTGAGTCTACTCCGGATCGTGTCGAACCAGTCCAACATATAATTCCTCTAAATGGGAAAAGCAATACAAAACAACAAGGGATGGAACAAGCGAGTCTCAATCTCAAATTTCAACAACTCCCCCGCTGCAAAATACGAACACGAGTAGGAAAATCGCGCCTCCGCAGCGAAATCGTGGTGCGATTCGCGATGGGGCATTGGCAGCGGGCCTCGGACGCAAATGCGCGGAGTTGGGATTCGTAAGAGATCTGTTGGAGTGGTTCAGTTCAATTTCTTGCACGAGTTTTTTCATGAAGGGATTTGAGTGTTTACAGCTAACTTACTTCGATCTGCGTCTTCAACCTGCGCACCTCGCGCAGGCACTGCAACATCGCGATGGAGCGGCGAATGTTGAACATGTCTTGAAGTGCGGAAAAGATAGAGAGGGAGCTGCGGAGGAAGGCCTCGTGAAGAGTGCATACTTTGAGTTGAAGGCTGTTGCGGAATTCAACACAAATTCAACGAGGAAAAAGGGATGCGTACACAGTGAGCCTCTCCGCAACATCGACGCCCATATCACTGGAGAGAACAACGCCGTTTTCTACGGCAGTGAGATACGCGTTTTCGACCTCGGCAAGGGCAGAGACGAGGACGGGCATGAGACGCGTGGGGGACGCATAGTAGATTGCTCCTGCCACAAGCGTGAGGACGAGGAAGATTCCAGTGACGTTCCAAGGCGGAGAAGTTGAGTTGGACTGGGAGAGGAGGGAGAGAGACATTTCGGGGATGGTGGACATTTGTTGTGAGCCAGAGTTGGATTGGAGGTGGAAGTGGAGATGAAGCTACGCGAGATGGAGATAGAAGTGGAAGTGGAGGTATAAGAGTCGAGAGGGAACTGAAGAAACACGCCAGAGGTGGGGGTTTATAAATCCCCACTTTCACGTAATCTCAACCAAATCTCGAATTCTCCTTTCGGCGTGACGTGTCGCCGCTATCTGGGGTTGTCCACGCCATATCGGGAGTCCTGGAAGTGGACATGATGACGGAAAGTTGCACGCGAAATCGAGACTGAGGTCCGGTGTTCCCGATCCGGCGTTTTGAGACTTGGTTCCTGTCAGTTGTCAGATTTTACCGACAACTCAGCCTCTTCGTGAGCGTGGCAATTTCTTTGCGCCGCATTGCGCTACATAAGTACTGATGCCCTGCCGTCGAATATACTAATCCATGGAGGACGTGGGGAATCTTTCAGTAATATTCTAAGCTTGAAATCACTAGCGCTCGTGGACTCGGACCTCGAACTGATTCCAGATTTACCGACGACTCAGCCTCTTCGTGGGCGTGGCAATATCCTGGAGATCAATTATGCACGCCAGCGGGTGAACATGCAGATGAAGATGGCACGGGCATGAGTAATTTCGCCTCAATCTGTGTGCGGCTGTGACCCCGGTTTGACCGCAGACCCGCTATTAATGTTTCTATTGCTGCCGCGGCTTTTTTTGCAGCTATCAAACGAATTCGGATGCCAATTCATTCCATTGTTCTCAAGCTGAATTAGATCGGTCCTTAGTTGGTCTGCTTGTGCTAGGTACTGCTGGCTGGACTGCTTGAGAACTTGTACTGGCTGAAGGCCGTCGCTGCTGCGTGCGACGATTATTCCCGTGACTTGTTCTACTTATAGGTTACTGCTGTTGAAATCACTCATTTAGCCCTGATGGGTCTGAACAGGCTGAGTCGTCGGTAAATCTGGAATCAGTTCGAGGTCCGAGTCCACGAGCGCTAGTGATTTCAAGCTTAGAATATTACTGAAAGATTCCCCACGTCCTCCATGGATTAGTATATTCGACGGCAGGGCATCAGTACTTATGTAGCGCAATGCGGCGCAAAGAAATTGCCACGCTCACGAAGAGGCTGAGTTGTCGGTAAAATCTGACAACTGACAGGAACCAAGTCTCAAAACGCCGGATCGGGAACACCGGACCTCAGTCTCGATTTCGCGTGCAACTTTCCGTCATCATGTCCACTTCCAGGACTCCCGATATGGCGTGGACAACCCCAGATAGCGGCGACACGTCACGCCGAAAGGAGAATTCGAGATTTGGTTGAGATTACGTGAAAGTGGGGATTTATAAACCCCCCACCTCTGGCGTGTTTCTTCAGTTCCCTCTCGACTCTTATACCTCCACTTCCACTTCTATCTCCATCTCGCGTAGCTTCATCTCCACTTCCACCTCCAATCCAACTCTGGCTCACAACAAATGTCCACCATCCCCGAAATGTCTCTCTCCCTCCTCTCCCAGTCCAACTCAACTTCTCCGCCTTGGAACGTCACTGGAATCTTCCTCGTCCTCACGCTTGTGGCAGGAGCAATCTACTATGCGTCCCCACGCGTCTCATGCCCGTCCTCGTCTCTGCCCTTGCCGAGGTCGAAAACGCGTATCTCACTGCCGTAGAAAACGGCGTTGTTCTCTCCAGTGATATGGGCGTCGATGTTGCGGAGAGGCTCACTGTGTACGCATCCCTTTTTCCTCGTTGAATTTGTGTTGAATTCCGCAACAGCCTTCAACTCAAAGTATGCACTCTTCACGAGGCCTTCCTCCGCAGCTCCCTCTCTATCTTTTCCGCACTTCAAGACATGTTCAACATTCGCCGCTCCATCGCGATGTTGCAGTGCCTGCGCGAGGTGCGCAGGTTGAAGACGCAGATCGAAGTAAGTTAGCTGTAAACACTCAAATCCCTTCATGAAAAAAACTCGTGCAAGAAATTGAACTGAACCACTCCAACAGATCTCTTACGAATCCCAACTCCGCGCATTTGCGTCCGAGGCCCGCTGCCAATGCCCCATCGCGAATCGCACCACGATTTCGCTGCGGAGGCGCGATTTTCCTACTCGTGTTCGTATTTTGCAGCGGGGGAGTTGTTGAAATTTGAGATTGAGACTCGCTTGTTCCATCCCTTGTTGTTTTGTATTGTTTTTCCCATTTAGAGGACGATGATATGTTGGACTGGTTCGACACGATCCGGAGTAGACTCAGCGAAGGCGGATCGCAAAGGCTCGTTGTCTTTCTATGTAGCGTCTGTCTAGTTCCCTTCTTTTTCACACCGCAATAAATTGTGAATTATAAAATGCCTCCGCGAACAACGCAAATGTCGAATTCGGTGCTCAAATGGCGTCGGATTCCGCTCTACACAATTTTCACAACGAGAGGCAACAAGAGCGCCTTCCACTGAACAGGTATGATATTCCCCAGTTGTTCGCTGAGCTCATCTCGGGGTTTCATTTAGCTTCTATTGTCATTGCGGTTCTATAAGCGCCGTAATTGTTCGCTTCGCTCGCAATTCTACCTTAAATGCACATGACGAGGGGCAGGCATAGAATATTCAGCAAACATGGACCTACTCATTTGTACGTGGCTGACAATCCGCGAAGAAGAAAGAAAGCCCTCAAATTCGTTCATTTTTTCTGCTATTGGCTGGAGGGAGGCTCAAGCGACGCCCTTTCCATGCGCGATGAATGATACCGAAAACATAGGGACCAGATCCGTGAAATTCGATTTTGAATTCGGAGCAGATGGTAATGTGGCAGTGCTCGGAGCTTAATCGTCGGATTCAGGACTGGAAGCAGTATGAATGTGCAAGAGCTGCTACGAGAAGAACACATTATCCATTGCTAGAGAATATATTTCCGTTTGCCGAGACATGTTCAGATATTCCTCGAGCTTTCGGATCGTGGCGTTGATGCCAATAATCAACCCATCGAGCTCCTTTGCCAGATTCTTGAGCATAACGATCAGCTACTCGTACATGGGGAGCATAACTGAGAGTATCGAAGTCTTCTCGCCAGACACAATTTCTTGAACTATATGTGGAATGTGGAGAAAGAGTCGAATGTCGTGGAGAGCTTTCAATGTTGCAGGGCTGAGAGGATGCCATGAGATGTCGTCCTTCTTCGGGTCGTCAAGGAATTCATCTATAGCTTGAGAATACATTAATCAAAAGAATCGAACAAAAATACTTCCCGGATACGATTGCCCACTTTGTCGAAGGGGATGCTGATGGTCCTCAACTCTTCGTAAATTTAGACCATGCCAATGTTGTTATTTGAGGCGTTGTCACATGTAATCATCCCACTAACCTCGGGTCAGTATAGTAATGGTAGTCGCGAGTAAACTTACTTTGTGAAGACAGCCGATCTCTTTCAAGACTTGCACGAAAACCTTGCCGATATTCTCGCCCATGTGACTCCCTTCCATTCGTCTGAAAGCTACGAGCCATGTTTTGAGTACCAGATGTCCACTGGCATTCCGGACAATGTAGCTCGCCATGATTGCGAGATGGGAGTCCAAGTTTCCGCGATTCCAAATGTTGTCAGTAAAGGAAACTCGGCCGAGAGTATTCTATAAAAAGTTCAGACACAATGGTTATTTTGAGGGAAGGCAACAAACCTTAATCTCGTCAATCATTTTTAGGTACTCAACTTCAAATCGTGTCGCGATGAGCTGTGCCATTTTGGTGCAATGCGGGATGTCTTCATCCTCAAGCCCGGCGCCGACGAGTCGACGATATCAATTGACTGAGGAAAATGCGCTCGACTTGCAGGATGAGGGAAATTACTCACCTGATAATCAACAGCAATCGATTTGACAAGTCATTCATAAAATCCGGGGAGGGAAAATTGCCCACGCTCGCCCGCAGCTGTATGATTCGGCGCCCCGGTGGCTTCACAACCTTCAAGGTGTTTCAAAAGGACGAAATCGCTCCAAACTTTACGATGAGCGGTTTTGAGGTGATCTCGGATGACCTGGTTTGGCCGTCGACGTTCTTTTAGGTTTTTCATTGCTTCGCTCCGTGAAATAGATATCCAAGAGAGTAGATGATAAGTCATTCAACACTCCCCTGCAAAACGGCATGCTAAGTGCGAGAAAATCTTGGCGGGCCGCTTGGCTGACATCTTGAGAGGTTGCAGAGGCGCGGTCGTCGCGGCACTGCTATGAATGCCGTGAACAAAGAACCCCCTGCACCCGCACCCTTGTCGACGAGAGAACCGTAGTCGACGCCGGGGATATTGACCAAAGACGGGTAGAAGACGGTGTCGGACGCAGCAGCTGCAGCATCAGCAGTTGCACCCGATGGCCCAACACCGGACACAACAGGGGAATTGGTGGTGGGACCTGAGTTGGTACGTCTCCGCCGCGAGCTAGAGGTCTGAGCATTTGTGGGAGCCTTACGTTTCGCTTTTGCCTTGGCGCAGCCGTTCTAGTTGCTGCGATTCCAGTGTCTATAACAATCCCAGGTGGAGCACGAGGTTGAGGAGCGACTATGTTAAACGAAGCAGAGAAGGAGCTTTGGAAGAAAAGGTCCTGTTGAAAAGACAGAGCATCTGCGGCGAAAGGCGGGGCTGGCATCAAGGGTGTGAACTGAGGAAGTTGCAGCTGTGAGCCGTATTGGCGAGGCCACGAAGCGTGAGGGTTGGGAGTCAAGAGCTGCGGAAAAACAAAGTCGTTTCGACGCGGGGTTTGGGCCGGGCAGCGACAGGCTTGAGGAGTGCCGCACTGACACAATCGCGCAGCCATTTGGACTGGGGACAGGGAATTGGAGCACACATGGATTGTTCAGGATACTTATACACATTCCGGGGACTGATTTTCAAATTATTGGCATACCTGATCGCCCTCCGCAAGGGCATTCGAGCTCGACGCCCTGCTCGTATCCCAACCTCCTGCTCACGAGTCCCACGACATGTTTCAAGGTACCACATGGCCATGTAGTCGGGTCGGGGCGATAAGCCAATGAGCGAGAGCGAAGATCGGGCGGTAAAATGGGCGGGGAACGTCGAGGACGACGACCAGGAAGAGAGCGGGACGTGGCGCGACGCGACAGTCACTCAGCGTTACTCGTTGTCACTCACAGGCCTGGGAAATCGCTCGGTAATAGGCGGATCGACGTGCCATCACCTCCGGTTACAGCAATGATCCGAGGCCGAGGTGAAACTCACCATGGACCTGGACCTGGCGGCAGCACTATTTATGATGAACGCGTCGCTGCTGCAAGACTCGCCCTCAGAGCACCGCCCCGCAAAAAAGTCCCTCTACACTGGCAACAAGGCCGCAATCGACCCAGCCGCGAAACTCGGCACCACCCAGCCTGCCGCCGGTGGAGCAAAAGGCATCATGGCCGCCGCCGCACCCGCAATCCCACCAGCTGTCTCACCCCAATGTCCGCCCCCGTCCCGATGAGAGCGCTCGTCGTGAGGGGAATGTGCGTGAGCACGATCTGCGAGACCGGGAGCGGAAGCGGGAAGTTGGAACGAGAACGAGACCGAGACCGAGACCGAGACCGAGACCGCGCGCGGGAGAGAGGACAAGAAAAGGGAGCACCGCGAACAGGACTGCCACCGCAATTTTGCGCCCTACTCTCCGCATCCGTCTCTCCCGTGGCGGGTCTGCCGTCTTAAGCACTTGCTCCTTCTACATCGAGCGTGCAGAGACAGGAGCAGCAGGGCGCACGTGCGTTCCAAGGCCAGTTCCACACCTCTTCCGTCCCTGTGCGCGAGGCGATCCCTCCTCCGCCTTCGTTCCACCCTGCGTATGCTGCATCTGCGCAATGTACCGGAGGCGCCGACCGAGCCCGTGTTCCGCGCGAAGTGAGAAGTGAGTTTGGGGACGCCGGGGACGCCGTCCCCGTATGTCTTCCTAGGTAGAGACGCTGCTACGGGTACTTCGTGGCTCTAGGTTCGTTTTTTTTCTATTCTAGGACACATTCTCGCTTAGAATTTTTAGCTCATCAACGGAGTCTTGCCGGCAAAGGTAGGCTGAATGCCAGGATACGATTGAATAAATTGCTGAATATTCCTCTGAGTCTCCGGTCATCGTCGACAGCATGTGGAAGAAGCGGTGAGTATGTCCAGTCAAGCCGGCCAAGCTTTTGATTTTTGTTCAAGACAATTCAAAGAGGCAGATATGACCACATTGATCATTAACTTGAACGGTAATCTCATTCGAGATGCAAAGTTGCTGTCCACTCCACAGCCAATTCCTCTTGTTTTTATTATATTCCACAGGACCTTCGTCATCCCGACCCTAAAGCTTTCACGGATTAAAACGTAGGTGAATTGAACGACAGGCGTGAAACAGTGATTAGAGATTCACATGTGAGTGGTATTTTCTTCGCTTCGTTTAGTGAAAACAAATAGATCCAACTGTCTCGTCTAATGAACATTTGAATTTTGAAAACTCTCTGTTAAGTATCTGATTATAGGATTTGGAAATCCAGCGCAAGTGTTTTATGCGTCTCCGATACTCATCGAGCGGAGTTCAAATTCACAATATATTCAACATAGTCATACAAACTCGTCAAGTATCATATGAAAGGCAGTACAAAGCAGAACAAGCATATAGACAATAAGTCATACGTCGGATTTACAACGAAAGATTCAAACACGAGAACCCCGCCGACGCATGCGCAAAGAAATCGTCGTGCGATTCGAGAGTGGGTGCGAGACTTCGCGGAGCTGGGTTTCGTTCGAGATCTGGTGCGCAGTGAGTCTGTTGAAATTGCTGGAAGGAAGAGGTTTTACATACCTCGATGTGAGTCTCCAACTCACGCACCTCGCCGAGGCACCGAAAAACAGCGACGGAGCGCCGGAGGTTGAACATGTCGCAAAGTGCGGAAAAGGTGGAGAGGGAGCTGCGGAGGGAGGTTTCACGTATGGCGGATACTTTGAGCTGTGACCTTTTTGGAATTCAACGTGTATTCAATGCTGAGAAAAGTAGGGACGCTTGCACAGCGAGCCTCTGTGCAGTGTCGCTGTCTGCCAACCCACAGAGAACGCCGTTCTCCACGGCGACGAGATATGCCTTCTCGGTGTCGGCCAGGGCGGAGACCAGAACACCGGTGAGGCGCGCTGGAGACGCATAGTAGAGGCCTACGGCTGCGACGCTGGTTAAGACGAGATCCAAGGGGGTCGAGGTCGAGTTTGAATTCGAAGCGAGGATAGAGAAGGAGGTTTCGGGGAAGGTAGTCATTTCGGAGCTGGATGGTAAGGGTAGAATAGACTTGAAGTGATTGAGGAAACATATCTACTGGTCGAGAGGCTTTATGTGATTGTGCTTAGGCGCCGCCTTGCGTTTAGAACATTTTAACACGGGAGAAGTAGGGCGATAATCTCACGAGAAGCAGAGTAGCGTTGATACAATCGACATAAATTTGAACTCGGGCACCGCCCGAGGTGGACATCACCTCAAAGCATACACAAGAAGCAGAGCAGGGTTGATATCAATACAGTTTTTAGCTAGAGAACTGCTTGAGGTGGATTTCACCTCATAGATATCATTGAGATGATTCTGGCGGAGGCCGCTGAGCACGGCACTGATTTGCCGCTCCCTTGCTCAAAACATGTCCGACGGCTTTTCCCGAGTTTACGGCCATAAACAACAACAACAACAACCACCACGATCAAAACGAACCGAAAAAACATATGACCCTCACCTCACTCTAAAATCGTCCTCCCGCGACACAAAAACGTTGCGAAAACCCAACTAGATACCATTAGAACCGCCTACCAAAATTTTACATTGCTACTCGCAACACAAACCCTGCATTGCTACTGCATCGATATCTGCTGTTCCCTGATCTAGTCCTACACCCTACCAGCTACTAAAACCCTTCCCCCCCTTTGCCTTACACTGTCTACTCTGAGACATCTAGAACCCCGTACTATCTTGATAACTGTTCCCGTCTGATCCCTCTTGATAATCTCTTTCGCTTGACACCGGCTATTTTATCTTGATCTTCCCACTGCAATTTCCAACATGAACCCCGCATTCCCCCTATCTCCTCCCCCATTTAGAAAACGCTCCGTACTCCCACCTACTTCCCCTCTCCCGAGAGCCCAGCGCAAAACCATTGACGTTTCGGACGCAGTGCTGCCGAAAGGCAACAAGCTCATTGTCCGTGGTGTATACAACAAAGACGAGGCCACGCACGACCCGGTTCGCACGCTCGAGAAAGCTGTCGAGAAACTCGCCGGTGACGATCCGACCCTACGATCTTTCCCACTCGTCATCCTGCCGTTCTCGGACAACTACCCCAACAAATCCGTCGCTTACGTTTCTCTACACCCTTCGCTCGCCTCGGGAATCGACGACGAACCGCGCTGCGATCTCCTAGACACATGGAGAGAACGCCTCCAAAACGCAAACCCGAATTGGGAAGTGACTTGGGCACCGGCGAACGAAGGAGTTGATAAAAGGATGTGGGCACGTTTCCCAACCTTGGTGGCGGATTTAGGAAGGAAATTGGACAAAGAACCCTCTAAAGACGACGTGGTTAAGTGTCTGGAAGAAATATTGAAGGCTAACAATATTGTTTATGAAAGGGCTTTCGCTCTCGGCACAAGCGGCGGTAAAAATCCCACCGGAGCAGCAGCTATACTTGTCCACCCACGACAGCTCGACTCCCTTCTCCGAAAACGATCTATCAACCCTGGTGGCGTCCTTGATGGTCCGGTTGGAATCGAACGGACCAAACAGGTCGAGATTCACTATCCGTTCGAACTTGTTGTCGCTGGCATCAGCACGTACGAAGGGCTCGACACCTACATCGAAAACTACCTCCTCCAATTCGAGGATGCCGATGGCGAACAGCAGCTGGCAGGGTCGCGCATCCCGGATGGTTATCGAGATCTTTTCGTCTTCCATATGACGACATGGTCGGCCACGAAACGGGTCCTCCTTGACCACAAAACGTTCTCGAAAACGTTTGCAAAATGGCAAACCACTTTACCTGCTCTTCTTTTCGATCTCAACGACGGCAAAGTCCCCTGGAAAGCCAACAATCCGGTCGTAGAAGGAGCGGAGAAAGTGGCGGGGAAAATTGACGATCTGACGCGACGCTTCGCACAAGTTGAACGGGACATGGGTTCGCGCATCGATGCGACCCACGCGGTCGTATCCCAGATCCAAAAGAACACTAACATCCTCACGGATCAGGTCTCACAGATCGCGATGGTGCAACAAACGACTTGTCTCTCGGTGGCGAGCCTGCACAAGGAGCTGGCCTTCACCAGACAGCGCGCCCAGCTCGAGGCTGCAGAATCCTCCCTCCGCGTTCTGACCATGCTCGGCGGGACCGACGAGGAAAAAGACAATGCGCGACGGAACATCGAGGCCATTAAGGCAGAGAAGCAAAAGATTGATAACCAAATCGATGACCTACACGGTGTAACGCTCGCTCTCCCCCCACCACCCCAGCGCACGCTACCATCGCCTGCGACCCCGACACGCCCGCCGCATGTCCAGAATCGGGCCCCACCGTCAACTGACTCGCCGACTGTCTATCACTCGCCCCCGGAGTCGCGTTCGCCTACCGCCGCCGTCGCCAACAAAAAACGACGCCTCTCGAAGGAAAATGATGATGATATCACTGAGACCTCCTCAAACAAACCCGCACTCGAAGGAGAAGTAGACATGGAGACATCCGATTCGGACTCTCCCATGGACAATGCTCCTCCGGTATGTGGTTCGTCATATTCGCATCCAACACGTCTCACGGCAGCTCGTATTGATGCTCCAGTCGGCGATATGATGTATAAAAATATGACGCACCGTTTTACTCGTGGTCCTGATGGGACAAAGGGATTTCACGGGCGTTACGAACTGAGAAGTCGAAAGAGCTGTCATACGAGCTGCCATTTTTCTTGTAGACCCGTTTTCCGCTCTGTATCACAAACCAACTCGACCTTATTTCTTCTTGGACTTTTCTTGCTCCTCGCGTCGCTTGTAACAGCCGCCCAAGCTGCTGGCCCGTCCTCGACATTCTCGATGTTCTCCCTCAATGCCAACGGCCTTGTACACACCAATAAAATGGCACACATCTCAGCAGCTATTAATTATCGCAAACCCCACGCATTCATCCTCAACGAAAGCAAAACAAACTCGCGTACGGCAAAAAACCTACCGAACAGCGACTATGAAATACACGAGGAACCTGGCGTGAAGACGTCAAATCACCACCTATACAAATGGGGGGTCGTTATGGGTATCCGGAAAGACGTCCAGATTGTTCAGAGGCTAACCAATCTGAATGCCGCTCTGAGGGGTAGAGTCATCGCGGTTGATGTCGCCCTTCTCGCTACTGATGGAAAGGCACACATTCACCGAATCTTTGGCGTCTACGCCCCGTGGGACCCTGGCACTGCTGACACCAAAGACTTCTGGCCTGCGTTAACAAGTCTGGTTCTCTCCACAACAACCCCGTGGTCACTCGGTGGTGATCTGAACGCCACAGTCGCTTCGATGGAAAGGGCATCCGGGGGATCTGATGCGAGAGATAAGTACCGAGCTTTCCTTGAAGCTGTTCGCGGCCATGATTTGTGGTCAGATCGACTGGATCGCAATCGTTTCTATGATTGGACGTCCTCTGGCCAAGACGCAGATAAAAACGGCGGCAGCATCATCGACAGATTTGTAACATCTGAAGATACCTTACTCGATGCAGAGATATTTGTCACCAATGGCGGCAAGGATTTCGTCCCAAACACGAATCACCGAGCGATAGTGGCCCGCCTCATTCACCGACCACCAGGAGGAGGATATACAATCTTCTCACACGCCCCGGCTACGTCTACGAAACCCCGCCTTAAATACCCGTCGAGACTGGAATCTCACAGACACGAGAATTTCCGATTGGCTTTTGACCAGAGAGCGACCGAGGCAGGCCTCTTCGACATCTGCGTTAACGATGAAGAATCCTTTTTTACAATTGTACAACGGGATCACACGAGTCCTCATTCCAACTGCCGAAGAATCTTACGGACGGGTCTCGCGTTTCAAGAGACGGGATGAGACAGTGACCAACTCGAAGATCCAAAAAGCCCTCTCAATCGTTCGCGCCTGTGGTGGTGCACTACGAATCCTGAAGGGACATGGCGATTTTAACCCGTCGCATGCCTCGCGGGAGATGTTGGCAAAAATACGGCGGGACTTCGAACGGGATCCAGGCGGTTTAACACTCCTAGAGTTCGCTAACAAAATTAAAAGGTCCGCCTATAAAACGCTATTCAGCGAGCGAGCCGCGGAACTCAAAGCCCGAGCGACTCTCCGCGACAAATATCAAATTTGTACTGCACTCCGCGGCGGCTCGACGAAGCGGCTGGTACAAACCCCTGAATTTGTCCCCATGCCCTTGGTTCTCACACAACCCGACACCGACAATCTAGTCGGCGACGCAATGGCAGTCAAGGAAGCCACACGCCAATACTGGTCCTCGCTTTATGACCACGCCGATTCACCGAATATCCCCAAACCTTGGCTCGATACGAAATCTGTTCGCGAAGTACGTACTCGAGTTGAAGATGATCCGTTTGTGTGGCCAAGGCCCGCGCAAATCAACGACCTGCGGGCACTCCTACGAAAAGGGAACGCTAGGCCGGCCCCAGGACCGGATGGATGGGAAAAGTGGGTTGTTAAAAATCTATCTGATAATTCGTTGGGTCTTGTTTTACAGCTCATGAACTACATCGTCATGAACTCAACATTCCCGGGAAACATCAAGGACACCACCCTCGCGATGTTTCACAAGCGTGGCCTGCGCACCGACCTGACCAACTGGCGTGGCATCTTCCTTTCGAACTTCATTGCGAACTGTCCGATCACCTGGCTCAATTCCCTACTCACCCCATACGCGTCGAAGAAACACCTTGTACCGGATATGCAAGTCGCGACGCAACAAGACGTCCAAACGCGAGACCTCATCAGCTACCTAGCAGGCATCAAATGCTGGGCAGCGAGGAACAAGCAGCCCGTATATGCCATCAAGCGGGACCAGATGAAAGGATTCGACTATCTATCCCCCGAGGGCTTATACGATGCTGTACGAGCCTATGGTTTGCCACAGCAGATAATCGACATCGACAAAGCATCCCAAACGGATGTCCGAGTGTTCATACGGACAGCGCATGGAATGACGGAGCCGATAATTATTTCTGGGGTAAACAGACAGGGTGCGCCGATGTCAGTTCTAAAGTCTGCACTTACCACTAGCATGGGGCACCACTACCTTAATGACATACTCGCTGTCGACCCCGACGCGCTCGTAATAACGTCGACGACTTTCTCAAAAGCCGACCCCCATCTGCCAGACGATCGCCTTAAGCTTTCGGTAACGATGACGGAAGCAACGGACGACTCGTGTATTTTCTCAAAAACCCTGCCTTCCCTTCGACGGAATACCCTCGAGATGGAACGTTTTCAATTCGCATATGGATGGCGCACACAATGGTTAAAGACCATCGCATTCGCCCTCCAGGTGATAGGAAACTTACCGAACAAGATCTCTTTCGACTCCATAACGGACGAGATTGGTGTCGATCCGATGACAATAACAACCCACGATGTCCCGCTGGTCCGAGACGAACTGGATTTCCTCCGGGCCAAAGTCGATAACCCGACTGCGCGATTTGAAGAGCTCAGCTCTTTCATCGAATCCTTCGTGTTCCCCAAGTTCATTACACGGAGCCCCATCACGCTCCTACGAAAGATAACGTCCCAATGCATTGTTTCCCGTTGTCGTGCGTTACTGTCTTTACAGCCCATCAAGCAGTCGGACGCAGAGGAGTTGGATAAGAAGATAATGCGCAAAGTACACGACGAGCTGGGAATGCCATTCACCCCCAATACCCTAATCCTCGATCTTCCCCTCAAGCTACATGGGCTGGATTTCCCCTCTATCGCCCGCATCAATGCTGGCATCGCCGTTGACGGCATTGCTCGGGATCTGAATCACCATATCCCAGCATATCGTACGATGGCCCGCATTACGCTCGCAGACTGGACTTGCACCATCAACAACTGCACCAACCCGCTGGACGGGGAAGGCCTTCACAAGGATTTCACTCATCACGCTGGACGTATCCCGTACGGCTGGATTGTCGCACAAAAGGTCATGGGGAAAATGGAGCCGAAGTTGGCGCTCAGGAGAACGGAACGCTCTGAGATCCTGAACGGTGTCGTGTCACTATCACACTGTGTCGCTCTACATGATCGCGGCGCGCCACTTCCCACAGGAACTCGGAAGGAACTTGACGGCCACAACCTTCGATCCTTACGCGCCAAGGAAATCCGCACATTGGGCGACATTGGCCGATGGATACTGACTTTGGATGGGTATCGCTTCCAACCGTCACACCAAACGTTCAACGGGAAATGGAGTCTCGCGGCAAAAGAGAGCTGGAACAAAGCAGTTTCTTTCCTTACAAATATGTCCATAAACCTCCTTTTCGACGGCCATATCGACCTCCTGGAGCAACGTAGCACCAGACGAACAGCAGCAGAGAGAAAACTCCGGTCACTGGCCAACAATGCAGGACTATTACCATCCCCCACGGCTGCGGGCCATCAGCAATGGGCGTCAGACGGATCGATGACCCCAGCGAACGCGAGCTTACTACATCCGAAATCGGTTACGGCCGCCGTCACTGGTCCGACGACGCTCGTCATGCGCATAGAGGGTCGTAACATTGCTGCAACTCAAGGGGAGCTAATGGCATTGGTTGCTGGTATCCTCTTCTCTGACTCGTCATCCTGTACACCAACGCTTTATACTGACTATCTTAATGCGGTACACATGATACAAGATAGACGGTCTCAAGTGAATCAAGACTTGAAGCTCCGACGTATGAACGCACGCTCATACTACCGTTGGATCCTAGAACTGGTGCAGGAGAAGGACATCGTGGTTATACATGCGAAAGGACATACCGATGCGCTATCCATACCCTCTCAGATGAACTACGAGGCTGATCATTATGCTTCAGGAGCTCAGAAGGTGATCGAGAACATACCCACGGCGCCAACGCCGACGTTCTTCATGGACGAATTCACCTTCTTCTCCAAACGAGATGGTTGGATCGAATCCAACGTCCGACAACTGGTCGATGCGATGCTCGCCGCGAACACTGCGGAAACTCTCGCTTCAAAACATCCCCAGCGCATGCTGACATCGATATACGACTCGCGACCCCCTCCGGATTTCCCATACGTTCGCGCGTACGCCGCGTACTCGGCGACGGTTCAGCTCTACGCCCGATCCGGTCAGCTTGCAGTCGCTGACACGCTGCACAAGCGTAGCAAAATCGACTCAAATCGCTGTCGTCTCGGTTGTGACGCGATCGAGGATGCGTACCACTTATTTGTGGATTGCCGGCGCTATGACGGCTGGAGAAAGAAGAGCTCAGAGGAGTTGGAAGAAAGGACGAAGAAGAAATTAGCTGATTTCGGCGTTGAGGAGGCCGCCTGCCAAAGCCTCCTCGAAACAGCTAAGTCTCTGTTCCGAAGAGACACTTCTTGGCCTTTACAATATTCCTTCTTTTTTCCTAGGCCATCTCCCCCCTCTTGACCAACTTATACCAACATCTCTTCTTAAAACCGGCCTCTCTCGGGAGCGCTTATTGCACCATCTTGCGACGGATTGGCACCTCACGGCGATCAGACTGGCAGGCCGAATTTTTGGAGACTATCAGCGAGAAATGGCGAAGAAGAACATTCCATTGCGGAGGAGAGGAATACATTGAAGAAAGGAAAACTACATTGCATTACTACTGGGCCGTCGAGGTGGCTTTGGTCATCCTTAGTATCTATGTACAGAGACGGTATCCAAACATGTAAACAATGTAAACAATGCCGGATTTCCGGACCGTAGTCAAGAAGTCATCCGTAGCGCCCCACCTTCAAGTGATCCCTCATCCACAGCGACAGCTGTGACAGCTCCCGCTGACTCAAGGGATAATCTTGGACTGCTATTAAACGCAAGAACCACTTCATGGCCCATGACTCGCCTTCGAAGCGCCGTCGGGCCAAATGATGGTAGCTATCTGCCTGTCCCACTCCCGTTCCTTCTCCGACCCAGAAGTCCATGCGCGGATCTGGAGCACAGCCAATGCAGCCACAGATCACTGACATTGAACTCTAAAACGGCCGGAGTCGATAATGTTATGTGGGGCAGGTTTACGGCGCCAAGGACACTGGATCCGCGTCGATCCATCTTATTCCATCAAAACCAGCTCACGTTAACAGAATACCGCTCAAGCGTGGGATTCAATTGAAGTATTTTAATGTTAAAAATTATGTGTTGATCTGCAACCGACACGTCAGTCCGCGATGCAATAATACCGCCGCGCCGTTTCAAGACGGCAAAGTACTTAGTGAGATAACCAGTATATTTAATTACATTTTTGTTAAACCTACGTCGTGGTTCCGACTTTCCCCGAAAAACGGCGGCCGGTTCATTTGCCCTTGGCGAGATCCGCCCCAAGCAGTGCGTCAGTTCAAAATTGTACCGACAGTATCAACGATACTTTGCTTCTTATGCGATTCTTGTCAAACATTTTCGGCTAGCATGCATTTTGCTCAGCCTAAAATCAAGCAATCCACAGCGAAATTGTCGGAAGGAAATAATCATAATCCACTATTAACCGAGAGAACTAATGGTACATTATTAGGGTGTATCCAAATTAACTGAGTCTAGAGTATCCGAGGCGTTCTATGCGGGAATTCCCAAATAAAACATAAAGGGCCCGGTTCACGCTTGCGGGAAGTCGACTAAAAAGCTGCGAATTGCCTTGCGGTTGGTGTCTCGCACATTGCTCCGCTTCGGTGGGAGAGATGGGATGGATGTATTCAAACAAAAGATGAGGTAAAAGATGAAAACGCATGCCAGACGCGACCCGAAATACTCACGAAGAACAACACCTCACGCCGGCCAGAATCGTCGGTTTACAGTCCAGGCATTACATGAGTATAAAGGAAGTTGATCTTGCGCTTTTGACGGTGATGTGGACTCCCTTGATTGACCATTTTTGAGAAGTGAATTCTTAATCCGATACCGAAAAAAAATAGTGGACCATAAGCGAGGGGAGAGCGGTTAATATTGGTGGTTTTATACCCCAGAGTACCGCTGAGGGCGTACGTGGCGGCAGTGCGAACTCTGCCGGATTTGGGCGCTTCAACAGCAGTCCTAGCTGAAATTCCCAAGAAGCTGTTTCAGGCTCTCATTGTGCAGTTGAGAGAAGGTTCGGACACCTCGGCCACGTCCTGTTGGAAGCTCTACAGCTTTTGTGTTGATTGGATCAGACACTCGAGGTGAACTACTTTAGGAAAGAGTTCAAGGCTGTAGAGACAGGGTGGAACTACAGAATCGACAGAATGGAGCTAGCCAAACAGGCCACAATGAAATCACTGGAGAATCTTGAGTATACGAGTATTCCGAGATAAATCCCAATGATGCGATGATGCGCTTTGCCTGCCAAGCCATCAAGTCATTGATGCAGAGCCTTCGCCAAGTTTCTGGGAAAATCTTCACAATCCTTGCTGAGCAGGTTCAGGTCGACTTGGACTAAATCAAACGGTTCACTGTTCAACCGTTCAAACGTTGACAACCTAGTGAATTCTGACAGTGTATGGTGGGGGACGGAAACTCCGTGTTCAGTGCAGGCCAGTCTCATAAACACGTCGCACCGAGTTCAGGTGCAAAATATATTATTTTCAGCAATCCAGGTTCAGTTTCCTCCTTGCACAGAGAAATAAAGCAGTACAAAATAGGACACATACAACTGTTGCAACGAAAGCGAGCACCAATCAAGATTCGTGATTCAAGCGCAAATAGGAGTAGAACGGTCACGCCGACGGAGGGAAATCATGGTGCGATTTGCAAGAGGGCACTGGCAGCGTGCCTCGGACGCGGACGTGATTTCGCGGAGTTGGGATTCGCTTAAAATCTGGTGAGCGGTGAGCATATTGAATGTTCTGCAAAGGAAAGGGATTTACCTCGATATAAGTTCCCAGCGCGTGCACCTCGGCAAGGCAGCGGAAAACAGCGACAGAACGGCGTATGTTGAACGTGTCGCAGAGGAAGGAGAGAGGCGAGTGGGAGAGGGAGCAGCGGAGGGAGGTTTCACGGAGGGTAGATATTTCCAGTTGGAGACTGTTTCATCCAGGTTTGATCAGTTCGACGATAATCAATTGGAGGCGAAGGTGAAGATAGATTAGGAGGAGGCTGAAGATAAATTCGAGGTGCGATTGAAGGCGAAGTTCAGGTGAAACGAGGAAAAGATAAAGGAAGGGAGGGAGTGAACGTACACAGCAAATTCCAGAATTTAACATGAATTTAATGTCGAGAAAGAATAGGGACGCGTACACCATGAGCCCCTCCGCAATCTCCATGCGGGTGGAGAGAACAATACCGTTCTCCACCCCAGCAAGGTACGCGTTCTCGACGTCGGCGAGGGCGGAGACGAGGGCGCGCGCGAGGCGCGTTGGGGACGCGTAGTAGAGGCATGCCGCCACGATGCCGATGGTAATGAGAATTTCGGTGAAGCTCCTGGGCGGTGAGGTTGAGTTGGACAGCTGAGAGAGAAGGGAGAGAGAGGTTTCAGGGATCGTAGTCATTTGGTGCGTTGAAGGTGGAGTCCTGGAAAAAGAGCTGAAAGCACTCTGGCGATGGGGTGGGCTAGGTACTCGGAATGGGATTGGAGATACATCCTGGTGGCGAGGGCTTTATAAGAATTGCAAGTACTTAAGCGCCAGGTTGTTTGCTGTATTAGAATCATTGACATTGTGAGCCGTTCGGAGCGGTGATGTGTGGGACCATTGTTAATTGCTTGATGTATGGCCGTTCATCCGTTGGCAACTGATCGTGAGCAGCAGATCAACGCGACATACGATCTACTACGAATCGGGATCAAAATCGTGAGCAGCAGATCAACGCGACATACGATCTCACGGTCTCGTTCGAGAAACAGCCGGAGAACGAAATCGAATTCGTGGGCCAAAAAAGTTGAAAGACCGCGGTCTTGAGGTACTCGGCAGAAAGCCACAGATCCTTGTCGTTGCGGGCAGACATTACTCTGATACAGATAGGTCAAAAAAGAGGTCAAATTTTGAATACGAGCATGCTGCAGGACCTCCCCATTTAGCAAAAGACGCATCAGTCTGAAACTTTATCCAGTTGTGTCAGCGGCCTGTCAAAGGGGTACGATTCTCCTAGGAAATCCAAAGTCTGTGCCGTTCAGTCATGTTCCATGTGTCTGGGCTTGTTCGAAGATGTAGAATCAACCGAACCTAGACTTCAAACGGAAAAGCTTGCGAGAATCCTGCGAAACGGCATAGGAACAGAAGGGAAGGAAGTATTAGCCACAAAGGGTTGCACGACACCAGAGGATACTAGTTCAACTTCTTCAAGGTTCCCCTTACTTGGTCATACCGCAGAGGAGCGGGCCATCTACATTTGCTGTTTAAATATGAGTACGTCAGGATTCAGCAAACAAGAAGAGTGACCAGTACTCAGCTGTGTAGGTTCCCTCCCGGATGTTGATCTTGTACACCACATTCACGAAAGTCTTCAAATTCTGCGGGCCAACGTCTCGCGGTGGAGCTTCCTACTCTGGTCTGTATTATTCTTTTTCACAATGCACGTCGTTCGAAAAAGAACATCCGCAATGCTCGGACCTTCCCATCGGTGTGCAAAATATAGCAGCTTGCAAAAAGATATTGACATTCAGAGAAAACAAAGAGTTCGTTCGGTGTGATTTGTCGGTCAACCTGACGTTACTCGTGGGCTGCGCGGCGCGGCGCAGTGACGCAGGAGAGAACCAACTTGGAACACAGCACTATCACGTCGTAAACATTCGATTCTATCGCACGTCATGTGAGCGGAACAGACTCTGCGCATTTGTTCTCGGGGAGCGTCCAAGAGCCGACCGCACTCAGCTCAGCATTCGTCGTTGTCTGGCTTGAAGAGTAATCGCAAATTATTGAACGGTACAGACTTGCCCTCGGAGCGCCGTCCAACCAAAGAGGTTATTCTGCGGTGTCCTTAATCGAGTCAGCCACCGAAAGCCCGCGCCGCAAAAGGTATCATGGTCGCCTGCTGCCGCCGGGACCGCCCGTACTCTCACCAACCACTAACACCAAATGTGAAGCCCAGTCGCATTTCTAACAACGTCCAACCCAAGTGCCAGTGCGAGCAATGCGGATATTGTGTGGGGTAAATTCCCACCGGTTAGAAATGATTGGACTGACGTTCTGGAGCGGCTGCTTTCAATGATAAACGGAAGGCATGAAAAGATATACGCGCACCTCGAGTTCTTGAATAAAGCCTTTCTGAAAGTTACAAACATCCACACGCTCGGCACGATCGATTACCAACGGGTCCGCCTGTAATCAGATTCGCGCCCACGTCGCTCTCGACCCCGATGGGCTTCTTCGACTTCCCGGCGATTGAATACATCGCCGTACCCCCCACCATGGATGGTGCTTGGTGTCTCGCTACCCCGCATCTCGCGCTGTTTTCTCCGGATAAGCTCCATTGCGCGCTCGCGCTCGGATAATTCGCGGGAGAGTCGCGCCTGAACTTCTGGTGGTTGTGAGGCATCATGATTAGAGGGAATGGTGGGCGGGCGGGGGGCGATATGTTGATTTAGATGAGGGGCTAGAACCGTGACGAGACGCTAACTGATGTGTTATCGACGTTAGTGGGTCGTGCACGGATTTCCGCGCGGTATCTCGTTTCCTATGGACTGGAAATGAATTTCGGTCAGTCACGCACACGATGGACGAACCATTTCTCATCGATGACCTCATCGTCCGGGTCCGCAGCTCGCTCAGTGTACCACGGTTTAAGGTCCTTCGCAGAAGGCGCTAGCGGGACTCCTCGCTCCGTCTCGACCGGTTCTGCTTTCTTTGTGGTCCGGATGGCCGTGGCGATTGCATTCTAATGTAGCACGGAAGGATTGCGATGAGCGGAGAGCAAAACGAAATAGACACTGAGCACCAGACGTACATGCTCCAAATCCTCGAAAAAGTTGATATGTCCACCTGTGGTCGGTAAGACGGCAGATCGCATAGATCCTCCTTCGGCCATGAGCTCAGCAAGGTCCTCGTCGTCCTTGCGTCGTTTGGATGAACTCTTGGACCCTGCACGCTCGCGCAACAGGTCTATTCGGGCCTCCGAATCCTGAAATTCAGCTCCGTCAGATAGCTACAGCCGTTATTAAATGAAGCTTGACGCACAGCGAGCAACATGCGCCCCTCCTCCTTGGCCTCATTCCGGCGAGCCTCCTCTTCATCGCGCCGGACCTTTTCAATGTTGTCCCGTCGGTAAGGATGATATGACTTGTGGTGAGCGATATTGAGTTTACCCATTGTGATGGCGGAATGCAGGAGGTGTTTGGCAGCGCATTGTTTGCCAACAACTTCTGCGTGGGCGTGGCAGTGCACGCGACGACTTCGTCTTGACGACGATGACACTTCGTCCACTTTTCGTCGTTCGTCATTCTTACAAGTCAATCGACTCGCGGTGAGTCCCAAGAAGCGAGGGTGCAATGACACAGTAACTTTGCACAGATCAAGGTCGTATTTGACTTTCGGGACTATGAAGGAAAGCAACTCGAAGCTGGCGTTCGACTCACAGAGACTATCTTAGAACATCAAAAACGTCAAATACCGAGCAAGACCTTTCCTTTCCATTGCCTCAATTACGTAGGCACGATCAATAAATATGGTCGTGATTTCAGGAGTTGACTGGAAGATGAGGTCCTGCAGGCCTGGTGAGTCAACACTTTTCCCACAGCCGTTTTTCCACACACGCCCTGTCCTCATTTACATAAGTGAAGGTATCTATGATATCTGAAAGACGCAAACTTGTCGTCCATGAAGTTGATATTGAGAGTTTCGCCGATCCGTACCGCCCACAAGATTTTTTCTCATCTCCTCGCCCTCTCAAGTATGCGATGCGAGTGAGGGAGCGAGTCAATTCCGCGGAGCCTGGATTCGTTCGAGATCTGTGAGCATGATTCAGTTTATTCAGTCTGCATGTCGTTCGAGGAAGGAAGTTTTGCCTCGATGGAAGTTCCCAACCCGCGCACTTCGCCGAGGCACCAAAGAATGGCGACTGTACGGCGGATGTTGAAAGTGCCATACAGTGCGCAAACCGGAGAGAGGGAGGTGCGTAGGGAAGTTTCCCGGATGACAGATACTTCCAGCTGCAGGCTGTTCCGGAATTCAACCTGATTTCGATGTTGAACCAAATAGGGACGGGTACAGTGCGAGTCTCTGCATTCTCCATGCCCGCCGGTGTGCAAAGAATGCCGTTCTCCACGACAGTCAGGTATATTTCTTCAGTGTCGGCGATGGTGGCGACCAGAACGCGGGTGAGTCGCATTAGAGATGCGTAGTATACGATTCCCCCTACAATCCCGATGGAGATGACCCCCCATGGTGTTGAGGTCGAGTAGGAAGTGAGGATGGAGAGGGAGGCTTCGGGGATGCTAGACATGATGCTTGAGCGTTTGATTGTGTATGGGTTTATATAGTATGGAGGTAATGTCTAATTTCAGAGATTGCGGTGGATCGCAGAAAATAGGATTCGTGCTCTGGTCGAACCTCAGATTGGTGGGATCAATTGATTAACCTTCGGCCCACAGATTGGTCCCCACGAAGAACGGACTCTTGAAGGGTAACATATACCCCACGGGACACCCCGAGAATGGTCATATATCCCTAACGAGATCTGTCCGCGATACCAGATTGCTGCCTTGTACGCTTGTCCTCCCGAGTTACTTAGGCATCGAAATCTGACCTCTTTTTTGCCGCTCGTTCCCGCCCGAGCACTCATCCAAATACCGAATACTGATGCCGCAACTCAGCGGTACGAAAGTATTGGTATTAATACTGACTTGCATGATACGCGTTGTCAGTGGTGACAGAGGACTTTCCTGCAATACCCAGTACTATTCACGTGTTCAAGCCCTCCGTGCCGGATTGCGAGGTGCCATACACCTTCCTTGAGGAGCAACGAAATCCAAGATAAACGTCCCAATGGGCAGAAAGCCTCCACGGATAGCAATATAAACATACGCGCCGAATGGATTTGGGATTTTCAAATTCCTCGAGACATTGATTCGGATTGAGGGCTGTTGTCGCCTGGCCAAGAGCAGCACCCGGGTGAACATTTTGTCAATGAAGACAATTGACAATCTCCTATTAGCAGTTCCAAACCGCTCCAAATCTGTGTTAAATCAGATCCAGGGATACGAAGCAGCGCCTTGGGCGGGGCGTCACGGACGTCTTGGAACAGGTTGCTGAGGCGCGCAGGCACAGAGTCAGGTCATGAGATCACAGAGTTGCCCAAGAAGGAATTCCCTCAAAGTGGATACCAGGGATTAACGGGATGCAGTGCTGTCTGATGCGTCGCTTATAGCCGGCTGGCATTGAGCTTGTTCACCGGGGGGGGGGACCTGGAACAGGGCGCGACAGATGGAATTCGTCACGACAGCAGGAGAAATGGATGCGAGGTATGTTGTTTATGCATGCGACGAGATCACAGAGTTGCCCAAAAAAAGAATTCTCTCAAAGTGGATGCAAGGGATTAAGGAGATGCAGTGTTGTCTGAAGTGCACGAGAATATCGGCACGGGTTTGAAAATTATCGACTCAGACCTCCACACACTTGAGAATCATGATTCGTGCTCTTTGAATATGGTGAGTTTTCCGGTCGACGTTGCTCACGACTGCTCAGGCTAAGAAGTTACTCAACACAATCATCCCTCCAGAACGAGAAACTTTGAAATCAGTACAAAACAGGACATACGTAAAACAGAGTTGGAACAATGATAGCAAGGTAGCGAATTGGATGCAAAAAGCAACGATAAACCTCCGCTTCAAGCACGACCAGGGGAATGACGTCGACGAAGGGAAATACAAGCGCGATGCGAGCGAGGGCGCGAGTCAATTTCGCGGAGCCGGGATTCGTTCGAGATCTGTGAGCATGATTCAGTTTATTCCATCTGCACGATATTCGGGGAAGGAAGAAGCTTTTGCCTCGATGAAAGTTCTTAACCCGCGCACTTCGCCGAGGCACCGAAGAATGGTGACTGTACGGCGGATATTGAGCGTGTCATACAGCGCGGAAACGGGAGAGAGGGAGGTGCGTAGGGAAGTTTCCCGAATGACCGATACTTCGATCTGCAGGCTGTCCTGGAATTCAACCTGATTTCGATATTGAGCCAAATAGGGACGCCTACAGTGCGAGTCTCTCTGCAGTCTCGATGTCTGATGTGCATAGAATGCCGTTCTCTACGGCGGTGAGGTATATTTTTTCAGTGTGGGCGATGGTGGCGACCAGGATGCGAGTGAGTCGCATTGGAGACGCGTAGTATATTATTCCCCCTACAATCCCGATGGAGATGAGACCCCACGGTGTTGAGGGCGGGTTGGAAGTGAGGATGGAGAGGGAGGCTTCCGGGATGCTGGACATTGAGCTGTGCGTGAACATTCGAGTGTGCGTGGATTTATATAATACGGACAGCGTAGGCCGTAATGCCTAATGTGTACTGCTGTTGACTCTGGGATGGCGATGGATCGCAGAACATAATGCCGCGATTTAATCTGGAATCGGATTCCATTCGGGCTCTGGTCGAATCTCAGATTGGATGGGATCAATTGATTGATCTTCGAGCGGCCTTCAGACTTCTAAGAATTCTTCCCTCCGCGGACCCGGTGAAATTCACACACCCTGCTCGAGGGCAAGAGAGCAATCTATCAGGATACCGGAATAATTCTTCCTTCCACAGCTACCCGCCATCCGCCAGCCGGCCCCGTGCAATTTTTCCTCGCTCGAGGGCAATCTATCAGGATACCGTGCTTGGTTGGGCGTCCATCGCGGACCCGTATCTATCCCACGTCTCGAGAACTCACAAAACAAGCCGGAGAACACACAAACATCAGCACACAAAGAATCTCAACTTGATATCAGCTAAGATTTCTCCCCACGAAGAACAGACTCTTGAAGGTGACATACAGCTCACGGGAACACCTCAAGAAAGGTCATAATTCCATGTCCGCGTTGCTAGATTGCTGCCTTCTACGCTTGCTCTCGAACAGTTAACAACTGTGGCCTGAGGGAGGTATGAGTGTGCGTATAAATCGTCTGTCTACAAGAGACTAACAAAACATCCGTACAGTACCCTGAGATTGCTGCCTCGTACACTCACCTAGTCTTTGATATAAATCTCCTCAAAGGACCAGTCCATGTTGAGTCTATGTGCCAAACTGTACGCCTAAATTGATCCATATTGGAAATGGTCCCACAATTCGATAAGTTGGAACTTGGCTTGAACTTCGCAACCCGTAACTCAAGCTGTCAAAAGGATGACTAAGGGAAAATATCACGATTGACCTTTGATGCGGTCCGTGCGGAGACTACATCTGGAAACGCATTTCGTGCAAGATAGATACAGGGCCGCGCTGTAGATCAGCGGTGACAACATAGCGCCCGGTAGATGCCGGCCATCTCCGTAGACCGCCATAGACACCCCAGCTCTACATGGAACTCAAAGCTCTATTATGGAGCACCTTGCCTCCATCGCTGCGGGTAGAAATCACCGATCATCGTGTCTTGCTGAACAAGCAGACGGCGACAGTAGGTATAAATACATCTCGGGATGTAACGGACTCTGTCGCATCTTTCCTCTCACTCTCATCTTCTCTCCGCCTACTATCCGCCTCGGCGACTTCAAGACTCAAGTCCATAGTCCGTCCTCAAAGTTCAAGTCTGTCCTCAAGTTCAAGGACTTCTAGTATCCATCAAGCCTCCTCAAGCCTTGGCTCTGCTATCGCACACTGCTGTCCTTCAATGGCCTGCTAGGGTCGACGCCTTGACTTCAAAACCTCTGGGACATTCGAGACGTGTTTAGCTAGCCTGCGAGCTTTGTTGTGGTACATACTGACATACTAGTAGTGGCCGTACCTTTGTTTCTCGTTGTCACCTTTCAAGTTAGAATAAATTTTTGTCGTCGCATTTTTCTCAGGAATCTCGCGTGATATTATGCCTGACACATGCCTCGATGTCCATCATTTGTTGATGACACGCGCGCCGGCCGGTGCTTTATGGCCGAAAACGTGGATCTCTGTAGGTCTACAGCGCTCTATGGCTCTATGGTCTACAGATCTACAGGTCTATCGGACTCTCTGGTAGACATGCCCTCTCTACCATAGGGGGGGACATGCCTACAAGCCTACTGCCCTCCCATCCTCTCCGTATACCTCTGTAGCCATGGGGTGCTTTCCAGATGTAGTACAGTACCTCACTTAAGCTTTGACCTCACTGGATCCGGCTCCATGCAATTCCCGGGAGCAAGATCGCAAACCGATGGATACTGACAACTAACCTCACTGCTGCCGTATATATATCAACCGAGCTCTTTATCCGTTTTGTTCTTCGAGGCCATAAAAGTATCTTTGCGTCAACTTCTCAAGGCTGTGCGCATGTCAATCTTCTGAGCCGCTTCTCCGTTTTGTTCGAGGCCCTAAAAGTATCTTTGCGCCGGTTTCTCGGGTCTGTACGCATGCCAATCTGCTGAGCCGCTTCTCCGTCTTTCTCCGTTTTGTTCTTCGAGGCCCTAAAAATATCTTTGTCAGTTTCTCGAGGCTGTGCACATGCCAATCTTCTGAGCCACCTCTCCGTTTTGTTCTTCGCGGCCCTAAAAGTACCTTTGCGTCGGTTTCTCGAGGCTGCACGTATGCTACACCTTCCTTGAGGAGCAGTGAAATCCAAGACAAGACAAATGTTCCAAGGCGCAAGCAGCCTCCGCGGATCCTGCTCAAAGAACTTGAAATTTGGTTATATGTCAATGCTCCTTGCGAGCGTGGCTGTGCTGGTTCGGGGGCACACATCAGCAACAGCAGTAAGGCTCCAACTGTTTCTGTTTTAAACTGTTTCAAACAGTTATAACTGTTTTTATTTTAGTTTTGTTTGCCCAGACTGACAAACAGTAAACAAACTGTTTGAAACAGTTCAAACAGTTTCGCCGCAAGTGGCGGAGGAGTCGTGACGCACCTCCAAAAGGCGAGTCGCAACTATAATTCATCAGTTTTTCTCAACGCCGAGCAACCTCGTACAACCGTTACAAAATTTTTGCTGGTCTCAACGATGAGTCCACTGTGGATTACTCTAATTTGGTCGGCTGCCGAATAACACTCGGACTGACGGCATCACATTGATGCGCCATCAAAATGGTTCAGGAGGCGTCGGCAGGGCTGTTCATGAGGTTGCTGCACTTCCAAAGGCTGCTGGCTAGCTGCAAAATGAGATTTAGATATACTTGAGAGATAGCTGGTTGCAGCAATTCATGTAAAGTTTTCAGCCTAAAAAATACTGTCTGAAACAGTTTTAAACAGTTTCAAACTGGTTAGAAACTGTTTCTGTTTGGTTTTTCCACATCGTCAAAGAGGAACAAAACAGTTGGAGCCTTAAACAGCAGGGTGCTGCGTGCACGAGACTTGTGAGTGTTATTTTTGACAGAACAACCATGAGTTATCGGACAGGGTCAATCGCAGGTCAAAACGAATGATTTCGCGTTTATTCCACCTTTCAAGACTCCGTTTCATTGCCAAAGAAATTAGTGTACATGTTTCACTCAAGTTCCACTTGGCAGACCGAATTATATACAACTGACGCTGGGAATGATTCTGGACCAGGTGGCAGGTGATTCAACTGCGCTTCTGATTCCCGGAGCGCCGTATTGCGAGATGAGCCATATCTAATTCCCGCTACCTTTAGGTACGGGTCTTATACCGCCCTATCATTCAAAGCTTGCAGGCCATCACATTTTCATCAGCATTTTCCACGTCATCAAGCCCTTCCCCAGCCAAACGAAACGTGCACTGTGATTCGAGGCATGTAAACATAAACCTGCCGCGCAATGCCGACTCCACAGAGCTCCACAACGAGACGTGGCAAATGTCTCCCACTTCTCACCTCTGCCCACTGTTATCTCTTCAATAGTTGTTGCTTTCCGCTCCATCACCTTCTTGACAGGCGAAGTACTTGAGATTGAAGCCCAAAACATGCAGAAGTCTGGAAGTTGCCTGGAAGAGTTGAAATCCCACAGATCTGTTTGTGCCACTGCTGACTGCTGTAGCTTGAGTTGAAGTTTCTTGCCTAGACTCTGCACAGTCTGGTTCGTGTGTATCTGCAAGCTGTACCTCATTTTCTTTTCTGGTGCAACTCTCAAATCGGTTGAGTACCTGGTTAGAAGACCTCACACTCAAGAGGCCTTCAAATATACTGGCCCAATCCGATCTAGACACTACGGGGTATTCAAGATGTTTGTAGACTTAGTTCGCACAAATGTGATTGAAGACCTTCAAGATTATAAATGTTCAAGTCATCCTTGGTACACTTTGATTTTCAACTTCCAAGCTTCCAACTTCAATACCGTGGATGGACATCTTTCAAGAGATGTTCAACCTTCAACAACATCAAGTTTTTCTGATCATTTGGTTCCATCTATCCGAGTACCCAATCGCAGCGGCGCCCCAGTGCGCTTTGTACATTCAGCTCGCTTCTTGATTGCCTTTCCGGGGATTAATCAAGGCGATCCAGCACCTGCCCGTGCCATGATACACGTCGACGGAGAACGTGTTGTGCACAATAGCAAAAAGCGCCATACTTAAACATGGACAGACTCTCTTCATTGACACTCTCGACGATAGCATCCAGCGCTTGGAGCGCAGGAGATGGATTTGTTTCGAGAGATCTGCCCTTTCCTCTTTGTTCTAGAAGTAAAACTGAAGTTTGGGCACCAGTGTCACGGGCATCATGTTCTGCACCGCACTCGGTGAGTACAACCAGATGCTCTTGAGGCCTCGCTTTAATCAATATGTGTACTAACACCCCTCAGAACCGCATCTGCGAATCCCTCGTCCTCTTCGAGAGCATAATCGACTTGCACTGATTCCGCTTCCTCAATAATCGACGTTTCTGACCCCAAGCTAAATACACGGTCCGGCATGTACGGTGGTGCGTTGGCTCTTTCATTTTCCTTGATGGTATTGACAGACCACTGTTCAGATTATATCTAGACCTAGACGAAGCCCAAATTACAGTACATGAACTGATCTCGTTATACTATGTGGGACCTCACGGCTGGTCAAAAAATGTTTTCGAGCTAAAATCCCAACAAGTCAGAAGAGGCGGAACTGTCTCCAAAGATGGAAGAATATCAGGTATGTGTGTCATTATCTATTCACACTGCCTTCACGCTGATTGTCCTTAGTCTCTGTAACAGAACCGATATATTGACGACGAACAAGTAAGTGTCAATATATGGTCTGTTAGCAATCACGATCACTTCAGGAAGGGTCCGATTGATTACGCAATTGGGTGGCTGTGCTCCTCGCCTCGACATTCTGGAAGTGTACAGTACCGGACAACCAAACTCGACAATTTCACTATTTAATTAATTGCGGGAGAATGGCTTTTTTTTTAGCAAATCTGAGTTCAGATTCGGATTCCCTGACCTCGAAAGTGTCCAAAAACCCACCTCCGAAGTTTTTCCCACGACAATTTAGCTGCGGCCAAATTTTTGAAGTAAAAAATTGAATTGTGTGTACCCTTTTGGGCACCGGAAAACAAAAATATATATATGTATGTATGTATCTAAGTGACAACAGATGCAATCTGCTTCATTGCCTGTTGTGACACCCTCCTATGCCCCTTTTGCTGCTTTACTGCCCATACAGCTGCTTCTCCAATCAATCCTTTACGATATGCATCTATAAAGCACCAAGATCAATTCACAAACTTTCTGATGACATCTGTTGGGCAAGATCAAGGCATTGAATGGCTGCTTTCTTGGCTTGATCAAACATGTTTTTCTCAATCTGGTGGTAGCAATACTTGGCCCATCCCCAGTACTGTGTATGCAGTGAATAATTGAATAAGAGCCAAACAAATCACATTTCAATTGGATTGAGTTCACAATGAAACTGTAAAATACCTACCTTTTCTTTCCTGTTTGCATCGCTGCCATTGGTAATGAACTCAAGGTGGGTCCCATTCCTCTTCATCAGCATCATCACCTTGTTTTTCTGACTGTGAAAGTAATCGTTCAAGGAGCACCTCATCTTCAAGGAACTCTGTAGCCAGTGAAAAAACATCTACCTCTTCCTCCACTTCAACATCTGAACCATGCTGCATGGCCATGTGACCTAATTATCAGCAGTCTGGCCCACTTACCATCCCAAAAAGGAAAGTGATTTTTCTCAAGAACGGCTCGTTGAAGTCTTTTGATTTAAACTGATTCAGAAAGCGCTCATGAAAAGGAGTTGATTCCAATTTTTTCATGATTTTTGGGATGTTTTTTGGGTGTTTGGCCAAATTTTTGGGCCTCAAAACTCAAATTTGAATTTACATGAAATCGGCTCGTGGAATATGGACCATTTGGTTGTCAGTAGACCATCTTTATCAGTCAGAAGCTTCCTGGTTACTTTCCGAGGCTCACATAAATGGTTCATGAAAATTGTCGAGTTTGGTTGTCCGGTACTGTAGCTTACAGTGTGTCTCTGGGTCTCTACTTGCTCCCGGTAGTGTGTATTTCTCCCAAGGCCATATTTCCGGCATTTGCTGCATGAATTTTCATTGAGTTCTTGTATTTCTGTGGGGAGCTGCAAGCATCGGGATGATCGGCCGAATCGGGCTTAGATAATAGCGCTTGTCCGAAAGATGTACCTTTCCTGCTCTAAACATTCCGCTACCTTGCCGGACTTCACAGACGATGTTCCAGAGCCTTTCTGGGCCAGAAGAACACGAGAAATTCGTGCAGTGGGCGCAGTTCTGGACGCGTCGACTTCGCACAGCCACCCGATTGCGTAATCAGTCGCTCGCTTCCTGAGATGATCGAGATTGCTACAAGACTAGATTGTCCTCTCCATTTTCCCTTTGTATTGTACCAATTATTGCCCACCAAACTCAAACATCTGAATCCAAAAAATCATGTCAGAGACTGAAATATTTCAAAATATAATGCATCTCAAACACTCTTACACCCCAGTTGCAAAATCTTCGCATTTACTCATCCTGCCGGTGTCAATCACCATCTCGACACCATTTCACTGAATCTCTCATCCTTCCTTGCACCCTTGTACGGTTTCTTCCCCGTTTATTTTACCTGTAAATATCATCCTTCTCCTGAATTATTTACGATGGTATTCATTAAATCAATTCGTCTCTATCATGCTCGTGCTACACAAGACAAGGAATACCTCCACACATCCTAACTACTTGAATGTACTAAAAAGGTAGCGGGCTTTGCCGCTTGTCGGCCCTACCGCCTTTATCGTTGATTGCTGAACCTTTAGGTTTAGCCATGTAAGAGCGTACTCGTTGATCCCACTTTCACAACATCACCAAATAAAGATTTAGTCATTTCAGTACAGTAATGTTGTCATTGCAGGCAATGCCAGCGGATTATCAACCTCAACAAAATCGGGCTAGGTGTTAAGTTGCTGAAGAAGCACAAATTCCAAATATCTTCCGATATGGACCACTGATTTCTTCAGTGGCCCGTTCATTGCCACGAACTTGTTTGTCATTTCAGCTGACAGCACACTCCACCTCCCTCAATCAATCAGTGACCACGGTCAAGCCATTGATCGTACCTGGGCTGGCGGGCCGTCACCGGACATCACCGGAAATCACTGAGCCATCAGCGGGACCGTCAAGACAACAACATGTACAGCTGTAATTTTGTCGTGCAATAAAGTGCAATAAACGGGGGGTATAAACACTCGACCTCGGATGCACGTAACTTGGTACTAGAAAATGCCTCTAGAATACAAAGTCTCTGAAAGCTTGCTCATCCATGGAGTTGCTGTGGGCCGCTGCGACCAAGCTGCGACACTTTTGAATCAATTGATCTCCGTGGTTGATGTTGCTTTCTTACGCCGGCCCGATGAAACCCGATCAAAAGGCGAGGTGATCAGCGATTCCTTGAAATTTTTTGAGTCTCATTGACAATCAAAAATGTGCTGTGGTCACTAGGGGCAAGCCATCATTCCCGGGCACTGGGAATGCCCTGGGAATGAAAGTATTATCTTGAATACCCGGACTATTCCCGGACCGATTTCCGGGGCCCGGGAATGTTAGCATTCCCTCAACATCCCCGGGTGATTCCCGGGGCTCGGGAATGTGCCGGGAATCAAAAAATTCTCGGAACATTCCCTTGACATTCCTGGGGCCCGGAAAGTCAACATGTGCGGGGTCCGGGAATGTAAACCAAACATTCCTTTAAAGGAAATAAAAAGACCTGCCCCCAAAGGAAATAATCGGAACATGTGGCAGTGTTGTACCTGTCCAGCCTGATTTATCATGATCATACTGCCGTGCTCGTTTCACTGAAGAGGGTGGTACGCGTGCTATATCGCGGTGACATGTGGCGGCGTGGTCGAGCCAGTGGTGCACATATATAGTCCGTGTAGCCTGGAAAGAAGGTCAGGATCAAAGGACAGTGAATAAGTCGAAAGAAACACAAAAGAAACACACCACGCAAGACGCAGCTGGAGGGTCCACCTAGAAAGAGCGGGGCGAATTTTTTCGGTTCGGTTCAGGTTTGAACGCGTTCAGAACGCTGAACACGGGTTCAGGTTCGGAGTTCAGCACTAGTGTTGTTCGGGTCGGGTCGGGCTTGAAAGCCCGGGCTTGGGTCGGGTCGAGGAGGGCTTGGGCCTGGAAATATCCTGAGCCTGACCCTACCTCCAGGGTTGGGCTGGGTCGGGTCGGGTTTGGGCTTGACTATAATTTTTTTTGAGTGTACGAAAGTGGGTTTTGTAGTGGAAATTTGAGACATTACTGACCTCTTCTGAAACTTAGGAACTATTCTCTGGGGTAAATGACCTGATATCCAACCTTCCTGAGTGATTTCAATGTTAATCAGATATTGGTGGAATTTCCGAGCTCACTTACGTGACACTGAGGGAGAGATGAAAGGATATGGACGTCTGTTGAAGGTTAAACTCAGCTTGGGCACGTTAAATGAGGCTTCAAGTTATATTTCACCCACCAAAATGCCTGCATGTAGCTCGAATGTAGCTCATACTGGGCGACCCGGGCACAAGCCCGGGTCGCGGGTCTGAAAAAATTCCAAAGCTGACCTTGGGCCCTACCGAAGCCCTACTCGGGTCGGGCCTGGGTCGGGCTCAGAAGCCCTGGGCTTGGGTCGGGCTTGGGCTTGAGCCCTGGCCCGGCACATCACTATTCAGCACTTTGCTGAACCGAATGTTAGGTTCAGGTTCGGCATCCAGAGCAAAGTGCCCTGAACCTGAACCGAACCGAACCTTGCCACCATTAAGGTCCGTGTCCCGTAATCCCCGACGGATATTCGTGCATACTTATTTGGGAGATTCGTTTGACGACGCCCTCGACGCCCAGCATTCGAGCAGTGCCCCAGATACACATTAAATGTCTCCGAGTTGAATCATACATCGCAGACGTGCGGGTGCAAGGTGTCATATTCATATGGGCATCAACCAGTTTCCAAGAACAGAGAGAACAGCGAGTATCGAAAGAGAGTTGACACCCAGTAGGAGGCAGAATGAATGCATGCTAAATATCCACCTAGCACCAACCTATCAGAGTCAGACGGCATCAACGTCAGCACCCAAGATAAGATAGCAGTCCGCCCGCGTTGCGATTGACTAACCACGGTACTTTATCGTTGCTCGTGTTCCTAGCTTTCTGAGGCCTTTATCGCGTAGCTGCGAGAGACGTTGAATGTTATTGATTCAGTGAGGAAGATCCCCACGTGCAGGATCGGTTTAACATACGGAAATGTGTGGAGTTTAAAATCCAGGGTGTGAGGATGCAACGCGTCCGTGAAAGCCGATGTGGACCATAGAAGTGTTCACAAAACTGCCTGCCAGCGCCCTGAATATAGAGTTCGGAAAGGGGGTACCGTCCGGGACGTTTCTGATTGTCTTTGCAAGTACTACTTGAATGATTAGAGGACACTGTAAATGAATAAGACAGCAGCACCCCATATGCATGGCCATGCTAGAACACATGTACAATTCCCGAATATCGATAGATCAAGCTCTAATATCCCACCCTCCCAGCGTCCACGCGAGCAAAGCCAGAAGATGTGCGAGGCGCAGTGTAGGTCGAGACAAATGGTACCGGTGGCGCAGCCCATTGATAGCCTGTTGACAGTGGCAACGGCGAGGGCAGGATACCTTTGATTTCAGCTCGTCCCGTCTCATCCGACCGCGCCGGTGCGCGTGCGAAAAAAAAACCTCGACGGCGGGCCGCCGTAGATTGAACGCGGTTATATGTGGTGAATGCGGCTGCCGTCGTACGTATCCAAGCATGAAGTTGGCGCGGAATCTACGATGATATCGCATAAGTGTCGAACCGTCTAGCTACAAGATCTGGATTTGAACAAAAAAACTCACGCCACGCACATTAATATTGCACGAATTGCTTGTAGTTTAATGCACGCGGTCGATGTCCGCAGCCTCAGCCTGAGACTGTGCTCTGGCCATGGCGCGCTCGCGATCGGTGGGCACTTCCCAGAAAAAAGGGACTGAGACCTGAATTGAAGTCAATTGTTTCATGTGGACAACGCAACCAGGATGAATTCAATGTCATGCGTGCTTCAGTGATATTCAGTATGAGATGCACGAGGTATATGTAGGGTGCGGCCGGCCGGTGCTGGTATATGCATCGCGATCGTGCGGACAGTCTATAAAGCGCGTGGTGAGTGAATCGCAGCCTCGTTTCGTTGCACGTAAGCATAAAACTCACGCTCGACCGCGAACGGCGCACATCCCGAGTGATACCACGTGGAGAAGCGCATGCAGAGTACAGGACGTAGCGCCTATAGATCGAACCGTACACGAACAAGCTGCACGCGACGTCGGCGTGTCCATATCTATAAGTACAAAAGATGTCTTCTAGTTAGTTGGCGCACAATTTAATACATCGATCGATGGTCTGGTCGCGAGCCAGGGTAGGCCGGCCGGGTTGACGTTCCAGGGTGGGTAGGCCAGCCGGGTTGACGTGCCAGGGTAGGCACACCAGGGATAGCAAGCGCCGGATTGGCATGTCAGGGTAGGCACACCAGGGGTAGAGAGCCAGGGTAGGCCGGCTGGATTGGCGTGCCAGGTTAGGCACGTCCGGGGTAGCGAGCCAGGGTAGGCCGGCTGGGTTGGCGTGCCAAGTTAGGCACACCCGTAATTAGCAAGCCAGGGTAGGCCAGCTGCCCATGGGTTGGTGTGCCAGGGTAGGCACACCAGGCCTAGGGGCCATGACCATGAAATTGATTGCGTTAACTCAGCTAGAGATCTAGAGCTTTCAGTGCCAAAACGTATCTGTGGAAACTCACCGGATAATGCTGGTAGCTACTGCACTTGCAGCCACTGCTTGGAAGTGCAGGCTTCATGATCGAATTCTGGATCCAGATCCCATGCATATGGCCACCAGAGAGCTCTCTACACCGAAAGATCTGGCAAAATCATGTACATTGCTGCCTGAAAGCGGAGGCTGCTGGATTGCACCAGAGAGCTCTCTACACCGAAAGATCTAGTGAAATCAGGTACATGTGCGGCCGCTGCTCAAATTTAAAGTCGCAGGCCACTGATCATGAATTCGGCCAGAGAGCTCTCTACACCGAAAGATCTGGCGAAATCATGTACATGTGCTACATGGGCTGCTAGATCACACCAGAGAGCTCTCTACACCGAAAGATCTAGTGAAATCATGTCCATGTGTGGCCGCTGCCCAAAGTCGCAGGCTGCTGAATTCACCAGAGAGCTCTCTACACCGAAAGATCTGGCGAAATCATGTACATGGGGTCTGACAACACAGGCATGTGTTGAGACAGCTCTAGAGTAGGAAAAAATTCAAGATCTAGATATAGAAGAGTTTCGAATTCGAAAGACTTTCTTTATAAAGGGTGCAAAAGTTGACTTCACGTGCTGCGGGAATTTCCGAGAAAACCTACTGCCCGCCCTGCCAAGCGGCCGCGGAAGGACATCGCGGGTGGGTCTACCGGACATGACGTGGTGTACGGACCAATCAACAAGCCTGGCAACCACGCACTCGTGGACGTAGCTCGTGCTGCAGCCCAGGTTGCGAGTGAATGAGGCGCAGCAGCTGGCGAGCACCTGGTTATTGTGGCGTCAGACATTTCCTCTGCTCAGTGGGCCCGTGGGCGACAGAACATGCTCAGCATTCGCTTCGCCGCCTACGATAAAGCGAAAACTTTCGCTGGCCTTGTCCAGCGCTACCCCCCGCTCATCGGACAACAGGCATTTATGCCCGACGAACTCCCAAGCTCGAGCACGGCACTCGAGATTCTAGGAGCTGCTCAGCAGTCGAGGTAGATGGACACGTCGAGTCAATTATGTCTATGCTTAAAATGTATATTATCTCAGTATGCGAGTCATTGCTTGGAATATAAAGGGCAATCTCGCCATTAAAATCACCCAACCTCATTTTATTGAGTTGATAAAAGCAAACGACGTCGTGATATTTCAGGAAACCTGGCTACGCCAGGGACAGGAAGACACATTGTCACTCCCTAAAGGCTACATCATCATCGCCCGATCGCGTGGTAATGGTGGCGGGATGCGTCGACCATACGGTGGAGTCGCAGTGGTGATACGAACAGGGATCCGCTTCGATGTACTCGAAAGTCTGTCCGGGCCCGACCTCGTCGCCATTGAATTCGAGAACCTCTATCTCATTGGGACATACTTGCTGCCTGCAGGATCGCCGTGGAGAACATGGTCATCGGTACATCCAGAAACTCGACTCAGTGAAGCTCTTGCCTGGTGCACGGCCGGAAGGAGAAAACCGGCCGCTGTGCTGGGTGATCTGAACTCCCGTATAAAGAGCGACTCGCGCCCGTCTTCGAGCTTGGAGCGCGTGTCAAGTGACGACGAGGAGAACCCAAGGGGGAAATGGCTGCTGCAGACGTGCGAGGAAAGCAAATTGGACATCCTGAACGGAACTAGTATAGAGAAGACAAGCCCGGGTGCACTTACCTCTTTCCAGCCTGGCGGGAAAGCGGTGGTGGATTACGCTCTCTTCTCGTCCGATTTTCTGCACATGGTGCCCCCGGGCTCGCTGCAAATTGCAAAGGTGCCTGGAACGTGGTCAGACCATGCAATCCTTGCCTTGCACATCACTTTACCTGCTCTGAGGCCCTCATGATCAATAAACCCAACAACGGTGATCTCGAGACCGAGTCGACAGTCCCTTCTCTCCTCCGTTATGACCGAATGCGATCAACTGGCGCTCGAGACCATTGCAGCAAGCCAGACTCCGGAGGAAGCCACTGCTGCGCTTTATGGATGCGTCCAAAATCTGACGGGAAACCGCATCATGGTCCATGTCGCCAGCAGCTGCCAAAATGGAGGACGCATTGACGCTCGTGCTGGCTTTGGGTTATACTGGGGTCAAGGCAGCCGACACAATGCAGGATGGCGTATCCCTGGACGCCAAACTGATGCACGAGCAGTTCTCGTTGGGATCCTGAGCGCACTGGTGTCATCCCCCGGACGCTGCAAATTGATATCCACACCGCGTCAAAGTATGCCATACGAGCCATCTGCTATAGGGCGGGAATCAATTATACGGAAGGGTGGAACTGTACGAATGGCGACCTACTGGAACAGGTAGTGGCTGCTATACAGCTGCGCACAAGACAGGTCCGCTTTTGTTGGGTCGAGAAACCGGCCAAAAACCCTGCCCAACTCGAAGCACAGAAGCTCGCCCGCGAAGGAATGAGGAGAAACGAGTCACGGATGTTCAGCTTGCCTGAGGGAACGACTGTGACCATCTCGCCTGCCCTATCGCCTGGTGTCGCGAAAGTGGTTACAAGTTTGCCGGCTGAGGATCCACCCAAGCTGAAAACGGTCTTCGAGATCTCGGCAGAGCAGCTGTCCATTGGAGATAGCCCTGACGATAACCCTGAGTCGCACCGGGGTCGAGTAAAGTGCGTACAGCCCATCCCTTCCATAGATCGATGGACCAATGAGTCATAGAGTCAGAAAAGCTCAGCGCGACAACTTGGTCAGGTTAATGAATGCGGAGACATTGCGCGAATGGTGGCAGATTATTTGCGAGTTCACCGATACGAAGCCCAGGGATGCACAAGTCACGGTGGAACAGCTACGAGATGCATTCCGCGTTCGGCTGAACCCGGCCGCAGTAATGCCCGAGCACTTCGATGCTGACCTGACACTGTAGGAAGGATGCGCAGTCGGATTAAATGTGGCAATGCACTCAATCCAAGTGCTGCCACGCATTTGATCTGACTGCCCACCCACACTTGGACCAAGTGCCTCCTCACACTCGATCCGACTGCATTTGTGCCACTTGTGCAGTCAGATTGAGTGTGGGCGCGCAGTCAGATCGAGTGTGGGGACGCAGTCGGTCTGAGTGTCGGCGCGCAGTCGGTTTGACTGCCTTAATGCAGTTAGTTTGACAGCCTCCTTACATTGCTTTCCACTGCACCATTCGTCTCGTATAATAGCACACAATATATTACAATATACATAAAATACATGACCCTAAGTACCGAAGATATCCGAACCGAATAACATACCAAAACCTCATAACCTCGACAGAGTTCTGCGCCTACAAGACAAGAAGTCAGGGCGTGGTCGAAACAAAGGGGTTCGCAAGAGCACCGTCACCTACCGAGCGTTTTCGCACAAAGGAACTGAAAAGCCGTTGAGACTAGAAAATTTGAAGGTCAGATTAAGAACCAATTAGAGAGCAGCGTACTTTCATGCTTTGAATCAGGTGTTGTCATTCTGATACAATGAATCAGAAGAAGACCAAAACAAAAGCGTGATTCATTCACCGCATAATTCCCATCCAACGGGGAGTCGATACATGAAGAATAGTATCGTCATCTGCACGGCACGACAACAAAAATTCAAAAAAACACACCTCAACGCTTGATTTCGCAAGGCGAAAATTATAAGTGCGTGCGCAGCGGTGGATTCAAATGATCAGACATGGCTGCTAACAGAAACTGAGAAACTTACCGTCTACCATTCGGGCTACCTGTGCAGATGGCGGCTGGAGAAGAATGCTGATGCACCATATCAGATACGCACAACGGAAAAAAAGAAAAAATCGTCACCTGTCCTGCAGCCAACATGTTCTTCTGCTTGGCTTGAGTGCGAAGTCAAAGAGCGAAAACCAAGTAAGACCACAAAGACGAAATGGTAGTCAGGAGCAGGAGCATCGGGGCGCGCTCGCCGTCTCGCCGTAGCACCGTTCTGGAGAAAAATACGCCACGGGTGAGTTCATTCCACTACAAGATACACGTGGCTTCACTTGCCCGAATTTTGCGCGTCACCAGCGCCGTCCCGCCCGCAGCCATCGCATCCATGCCCAGTCAATCCACGCCAGCGAAAGGAAACACAAAGAAACAAGTACGTCTGAATCTGCAATCCACTGATCAGCATGCCGACAATCTGCAAAAATTCAAACACCACTCACCATTGCGAAGACCTGCGCAGGCCACGCCGGACGTGTACGCACCCCGGACGAGCTGCGCGCGAGTCATATGCACAGTCCCAGCCAGGGCGACGGGCTGCGCCCGGGTCCGGGAGAGACGCAGAGTGCGAGGACGGCGGCGGTGCGTAGCTAAAAGAAATGGGGTGAATAAGAACGTCAGACCGCTTCTTCTTTAGATTCCACACACACGTTCGCCCTGGTTTCGTGCTGCGAACGCCGAGGACTCTCAAAAAACACCCTCGACGCCGCGCCGCGTCTCGCCTCGCCCCCGAAATCGCGCGCGAGTGCCGAGGACAGCACCGTCTCCGTGCCCGCCGTGCAAGACGCCGCTGTTGCGCACATCTCGCCCCGCCTCGAGCGCTCACCCAGCCGTGCCACTCCGGAATCTTGCGTCGAAAACGGCTGGCGAAGCATCTTGGGATGGACGGCGACTGTGTGTGCGCAACTCCGCGATACGCATCGAAATGCGTGCTAGGACGCGATGCCACTCCATGCGAGCGCACGAAGGGATCGCGGGGTGCGGAATGCGATGCACGCGGAGTACAGACCTAATAGATGCATGTAAGTAATTGAGTATATCTATTTGTCGATCCACGTACTTGTTGTATCGGGACGAGAGCAAGCGGCAGCCACGCAGAGCGAGATCTGTGAGGGAACCATGAGCCGTGTGTCGAACGGGTGATTTGGGATGGAGACCGTACCTGATTTGGAAGCTTGAGGGCTTCAGAATGAGCTGAGAATGCATGTCAGCACAAAAAGAGACGGAAACATGGCGGTTATGAATACTTACCTTGTGTGGGCAGGGACAATCCGCGCGTCCGCTGAATTGCTCGCGATTCGTGCACCGGAAGATCGAAACCAAGGAAGCGTCGCTATTAATCAAAAGTCATAGCTATAACATAAGTTGAGAACGGGCACTTGAGAGGACGCACCCGAAGCTGCCGCTGCCGCTGCCAAGCTCCCGCGGCCGCTCATTGAATCTGGAGCGCAACACCAAGAAGCGAAGCCAGGAAGGAAATCAACCACACCGAAACGTCCTGCCCCATGGTGAGGATGGGACCACCTCGGCTGTGATTGCTTTCCAGTTTCCTTCTGCACTCAGTCTCAAGATGTACGCAAATAAAAACTGAGGGACAATGAGTTTGAAGCGAAGTCGAAGTCGAAGTTGAAATGAACTCACGTTCTGAGCCAGCATGTTCGCGGGCCTCTGAGACTGAGGAAAGGTAAGTCGAGTCGAAAAGAACACAAGAAAAGCACACACTTGAGACTGAGGCAACCGACAAAGAAGTCACGAACATACTTCTGTAGCTTGATCTTCTTCCTGTCTGTCTTGAAGGGAGTGGGCTAGCGGGAGATAAGATGCATTAGCAAGCAGTTCTAGTGAAGGTAAGGTGCATATAAATACTGCCTGAGCACCGGCACGCCCATGTACCAGGTGTTCAGCCAAGCATGGCGTGTGAGGGCCAGAAAGTGTTCTAAAAGGGAAGAGTAGACCACATACTATTGTCCAGATATGTCTCTGAAGCCTCTCGCTCCTCCAGTGGTTCCCCGCACGTCCCTGTTGGTGGAAAGTATGAATTGGCCGTGGGGTGGAAAGTGGAGGGTTGAGTGGACTCAAAACCGACAGAGGAACGTGTCTTGAGATATATTACATTGTTTGAGGTTGCACCGAACGGCCAGAACGCGAGGGACGAGTGCAGAACCACGAGATGGTGGTGGTGGAAGAGAAAGACGCGTCTTGTCACAGTGTGACAGTCACGCTCAAGACAAAGCGTCAAGCCATGCCGCTGACGCTACTCACGGAGGGGGTTTCAATAAAATACTGGAAAAATATGGTGAATACATTGGCATGAATCATGAATAATACACTATTCATTAGGATCGGCAGAACAAGAATACATACAGATAGCAACATTCCGGTCTACGTGATACAATTCAGCAAGTGCGTGCCCAAAAAAATACAAATAGCTTCCGAGTTACAGTTTTTTCGTGGATCGTGTCGTACGTGTCGATGTGGATGGGGTTGACTAGAGCAGACAAGTAAGGACACCTCTCGGAAATGGATGCCGACTGACGTACCGCCTTCTCTTGTCTGCTCTTGGATTTCTTCGTCTCCTCTTTCTCCTTACTCTTCTTGGCTTCCTTCTCCTTGATCTCCGTGTCTTCTTTCTGCGCTTTCTTTGATTTCTTCCTCGACTTTTGGTCTGGCTGCGTAGGATCAGACGCAGAACCCACGCTGCAATAAGTCACTTACCGGCTGGAAGTCTTCGATGGATGTCGTTTCCTCGAGTGCAGATTGTATTGGGCGGATTTTGATCTAATACATTGTCAATCTGGCGTACGCGAACATTCAAGAATCAAGAGATACTATGTGATGGTGTTTGGCCATCAACGACAATGTTCTGCTTGCACAGGGTGCGGTAGTTTGCAGCATCAAAGACGTCTGCGATTGCATTCCGTTCGTGCTTGTACTCGTGTCGGTATAGAAGCAGCTTGACCATCTGTGGGTTCTGGAAGTATCCCTGCAGACGTGGAATGATGGGAAGATACAGAAAAGCCGGCGCGGCTTTCGCAGGTGGGGAGTAAATCGAGGCTCATCGCAGAAAGAGCATGCATCCTTGTTTGCATCATCACCGGTGTACGCCATGCAAGAATTGATAGATTGACTCAGAGACCGATGCGGAGGCGCGAGCATCCTCGATAGCAACTTCCATCAGGGAATTAATTGGTGGTTGCTCCGAGGTTGAGTTGCTCGAACTGTCCAAATGAGACGTCTTGGTCAAATGCTGAGGTGACGGAGAAGATGCCAATTGAGCAGGCAACATGTCCTCGTCGCCAGAGTCGTTCTCAGGCTCAGATGACTCTGCCTCCTCCGACTCGGAGGGCTCAATGCGCGATGGATCAGCAGCCTTTCGGTAGTGCCGTTTTCGAGAACGGTATGACTTTGCTTTTCCACAGTATGGAGTACAGTGACAGATTTTTCTTTTGCGGGCTGAGTTGAAGACCGTATCCGAATCATCGTGGTTATGCCTTCGTTTACCGCGAGTGCAGTCGGGAGCCATGGTGAGATATGTTGTTGAAGGAAAGTGCAGGCCAAAAGATGAAAGAGATCATTTAGATGAACACTATGCGCAGGAAAGAGTGGTTGAAGATAATGAGAGCGGACGAACGAGATGAAGAAGAGAAACATACATGTTCCGAATATGGGAATGATAACGTGCCAGTGTCGGGTCTCATACCAGATACTTTGAGTGTTCCAATCCATTGTCGTAGTTCAGGACGCACTTATTGCATGATTTCAATTAAATAAAACAAGAGTATATTCAATTATGGGGCACTTTTACTCCAGCGCAAGCATGATCTCGCCACACCTCCGTGCCCGCATCCCCGTCCCGTCGTCCCTTCTCCAAATCCCTTGCCCCGCCGACCTCGACATCGCACGCTTCAGCTGGAACAGCATGCGTAAGGATTGCGGTTTCGGGACGGACGCAGACGAAGCTAGACAGAGGCGGATGCGTGAGTTCGACCCAGAACGAAAAATTGAAGACGTACTTCAGACATCGACAACGCATACGGGCGGCGTTCCTGCTGGTGTAGTGGAGATTGCAGACGCCGCAGAGCGTGCGGAACGCGGTGCAGCGACTACATCTGCACGAGGGCTGGATGGGCAGTGAATAGATGAGACAGGCACGTATTGATCGGGCGTACCGTACGGGGAGCGCACGGGCTGAGCAATGGCGGAATGGGGCGGCGAGAGAGAGCGAGAACAGCGCGGGCTTGCGCGCGGTGCGTACGCGTTCGCGTGTTGCGTCCTCGAGAACAAGGCCGATTTCGCAACGAGGCTACACGGGGCGGACATCCGTGAGGGCTCTTGAGCGGTTGATTAACGACGTACGCGGGGCTTGGACCTCTCAATAACGTGCGTGATGCGTTGGTTATCCTCGATGTGGGAATCGCGCGCTAACGGTTTCCAGGACGTGCCAGCGTTCGGAGGGTTTGAGATAGTACACGATGCGGCGTTATCGACGCGAAGATGATGCGCTTAAGAGCGCTCAGCGAGTTGCGCCTGCACCGGGAATTTAGAGTGCGTTCAGTCCTTACCGTGAGGAACTGACGTGCTCACAGCGATTCTGCTGGCTCGACAGCGAGGTGGCGAAGACGACACGAGAAGGGTGCGCGGTACAGGAAGGTGGAGCCGCATAGAGACGGGACGAGCGAGAGGCGGGCCACACGGATCTGCGGCACGCAGGTCCATGTGCGTACGGCAAGCGTGTTATCTTGCATGCACCGTACTGTACTTCTGCTGGGGTGCATTGGCATTCTTTTGCGCTGTTGCCCGTCCGGTCCTTCTGGCGTTTCAAAGGCTCAGGTCAGGTCTACCTTGAGCGACTGGGTGAGATGAGAGGCGTGTAAGACAAGAAGTAACGGCATCAATTGATTAGCGTATCTCGGAGTGTGACCGAAGCAGATTTCACCTTCTAGGCACCGAAATAGACTTGAGGAAGCATGGGGACGAATCCTGAAAAAATATCTGTTGGGCACTCAGAATCAGTGTATTGAGGGAAATTGCTTTGCGAGCAGTCGGTCTGAGTGTGTTCTAAAGCAGTCGATCTTGACGCAGTCGGATCAAATGCCGAGAAAACCAAAGAAACGTGTTGACACTTGATCCGACTGCGAGTTCTTCCCACAGTGCTGATGCATCTGCGCAAACTCCTGTCGGGCGCGATCCCCCCGTTCACGACCGACCATACACCGGAGCACTTCTTCTCAGCACCATTCGTTATCCAGGATATTGAACGGATGAAGCGGAAACTCCGGACACGCAGCACAAAAAGTGCGCTTGAAAGTGCGCGAGGAATTGACCGTATTTCTTATCGAAAAATCGCGTCGATTCCAAACGAGGCTCTTTTGAAGCTTTTCAATTATTGCGTGTCTAGGACAACGGCTCCCCGCGAATGGCTGATTACTATTCTGGTCGGAATCCTAAAAACGGGGAGAGCAAGCGATGACCCTGAAAGCTACCGTTTGGTTGGACTGGAATGCTGTTTGCTGAAATGCTTGACTCTACTCATCGACATGCGCATCCGGGCATGGGCTGAGAAGTACAACATCTTGCCCGACTCTCAGAATGGCTTCCGCGAGAAGTACCGGACCCACAACAACAGCTTCGTCCTTCGATGTGCAATCGACAGAGCGCGCGCCGAGGGGAAACCTTTATATGTGGCCTTTGTTGACCTCACAAACGCCTTCCCGTCCACTGATTTGCCAACATTATGGATGAAATTATTCGCCGCCGGAGTCTCGGGCCCTCTGTTTGATTGGCTCCGCATGCTGTACGCGCGCATGTCGACGTCGTACATTGTGACATTGTCAGACAAGGAGCGGACTTGACGGAAGCATTCAAATCCTTGATTGGGGTGCTCACTGGAGACACGGCCTCGCCTATTCTGTGGAATGTCTACTTTGCCGACCTTGCTGGCGTCTTTGAACCCGATGCCGATGACATTACCCTGAATGGGCGTCCAGTTTCGCATCTAGAGCAGGCAGACGATGTGGCTCTGTTTTCCACCACAGCTGTCGGGTTACAGCGAAAGCTCAACCAGTTCTTTGGGTGGTGCCGGGCGAATTTTATGGTCATCAGCGCGACGAAAACGAAGTGGATGCTGTTCGGGGAGCTGCCGCGGATGATCCCTGTGATACGTGTGGGTGACTCGCCTATTGAGCTCGTCAAGAGCTACAAATACGTGGGATTGCTCTTCACGTCTGTGGAGCGCGATATTTTCACAGCTCACTATAACAAAAAGGCGTCAAAGGCTAGGGTGGTGTGTAACACAACGTTTGCAATCAAGGCGATGATAGGCTGTCTACCTCCAGCTGAAGGAGTCCAGCTGTACATGGCCCGTGTGGACCCCCACCTTACGTTCGGATGTGAGGTTGGTCTAGATGTCGTCCCTAGACATCTGGGGGTGCTGGCAGAGGTACAACATCAGTTCCTTCGCCGTCTCCTGAGCGTACATGACCACTCCATCCTATTTCCTTTATTCACGGAGACGGGTGTCATTCCCTTGGCTTACCGCCGCCCGGACTTGGCTTTGGGCTATCTGATATATCTCCTCGGATTACCTGAAAATCACCTCGCTCGCGGAGCGTACTTGGACTCGCAGGATCTAGCTATGCACGGTTATTCTTGTTGGATTACCGATTTGCGCATTGTCCTGCAGTCCTTGCCAATGCCCGTGGTCCTTGCAGACGAACTGACTGTGGACAGTGTTGGCGACAGCCGGAAGACTCTCAAAAGTGCATGCGAGAAATGGCTGAATGATTTGACCAGTGACCATGCATCGCGACTTCCCTTAATTCAAGGACACTTGGGACGCAACGCTGGATGGTGATTATGTTAAAACACCACTCAAACTCCGTCAATATCTTCGCGTACCTGTCCCCGCCCATCGCAAAGCTCTCACCCGCCTTTACCTGTCTGCGCACCGATTGGGAATAGAGGTGCTGCGTTATGAAGAACGGTATCGAGAGCGGACACCTCGGGCCTGGAGGCTTTGCCGGTTCTGCCGAGCTACGGTTGAAAGCGAAGCGCATGCATTATTCGGGTGCACTGCGAACATCGACTTACTCGAGCTGCGAAGGCATTTCTTGCAGGACCTCTACAAACTGCTTCCAGACTTTCCGCGAGTTTGGAGGAATGTGGATGTTTTCCTGCTTGCCATCGTGCAGAACCGTAACTTCGCCGTAACACGGAGGCTTGCGAAGTTAACATTTGACGTATTTGAAGTCTATGGTACTAGGGAGATCTTCAAACCAGCCGAATATCTTTATAAACCTCTGGAATGACATCTGGCTTCTTCATACTCGGCATTGGATGACAGGCGACCCTGGGGACCGTTGGTAACTCAGGTGAACAAGTGGCTGAAGATGACGGGTATCCGTAGCATACATGTAGACGCCCTGTATGTAGTACGGACCCCGGCTGTTCCTCAATGGGACCGCGCCGGAATATACCTACCTACCTACCTACCTAGTTTGCTGATCATGATCATGACAAATCGCTTCGACCTTAAATTTAAATTTTCCTTTAAAGGCGGTACATGTACATGCAGCTTGCAAGGTTAGCGTATGGATTTTGGGGCAAGTCGGCGCGGAGGCGAGCTCGTACGCGACGCCAGCGTGCGAGCTGTCTGTCGGTAATTATCCCCGTTATTTATAGCCACGTAGCATACGGCGCTCTTCGTTCTGCCCCCATCCACGGCTGAACGAAGAGCGTACGTCCACATTCCTTTTACTACAACCTCGTACTTATATTATATTCACAGTAACTACATTATTATATAGGTACATACAATCTATTGGTTCTGCCCCCATCCACGGCTGAACGAAGAGCTAACTACATTATTATATAGCTGCCCGCACACCGACGGGATCCAGCGCACATCTGCGCCCCACGCTCCTTACCTTTCCCACGCCGAATCCTCCAGCTGCTTTAGACCCCACATATCTTTAACACAGCTCTCGTAAATACGAAGTCGAACTTGAATTCGAAGCAAGAAGCAGTCCATACATCTCGCGGCGCGTCACACACGCCACGTCCGCTTGGACCAGACCGCACACACCCTGCGCCCCACCACGACCCCGCCACTATTGCACGCACACCCGCCACGCCGGTGCTAGTAGCGCATCCGGCGGGACAGCAGTGCGTGATCCCGCGAGCCCGGGGCGAGCGAACTGCAGCTCGTCGTCGCGCGTATCACCCCTGCCCCGCCGCCGCCATCGCCCTTGCACCCCCCGCACCCGGACGACCCCACGCCGCGCCGGCCGCCCATTCGCTTCGAGATCCTAATTCTGGTGCTGGACCCATTTCGCCACAGCGAAACCTCGCAGGCGAGTCCGTGCACCCCAATGCGTCCACCAGCATCACTGCAGCTTTGTCACTGCACCAATTGCATCTCACCTGTCCCGGCGCACCCGCTTCGCTTCACCGCCTTCGCCGCAGCCACTTCCCCTTCACTGATAACCCCTCGCCGACTCCACTGCACCCATTTGACTGCGCAGCCTTCGCCCCACTGGACTTGTTACACTCTCATCCCTGCAGCAGTATCACCACACCCAATTCGCTATACATCACTACCCGCACATCCCTCGCTGCACCAGCATCTTTGCAACAACATCCCTGGAGCTGTATTGCTGCACCGGTTGCACTTCACCCGTCTCGTTGCTGTAACTTCTCTTCACCGCTTTCATAGCAGCAACTCCGCCCCACCGACATGGCCTCGCCGACTTCACCACGCCCACAGCGCTGCAGCCATCTGACTGCGCGGTGCTGGTCCCACCCGATTTATTACACCCTCATCGCCGCAGCGGTATCACCACACCGATCTTGCTGCAGACCACCCCCTGCAACAACAGCGCTGCAGCTAGATTGCCACACCTGCCTGGCTGCAGCGCTGTCCCTGCAGCAGTTTGACTACTGAATGAACTTCAATGCACGATTTTGCTGCAGGCCTCACTGCACATAACTGGCAGTAAAGATGTCGTATACCTAGCTAATATAGATCTCAACGGTGCAGTAGTATACAAATAAATTCTGGTTGTGAACTCTGTAAAATGACGTTGACTCTGAACTTTCCTAATTGGGACGAGGTTTAAACTACTTCTTGTCTCCGACAGCGTGTTTTACTCATGGCGCATTCGGGCTGCGCCCCAGACAAACTTTGGACTCCAAGGTTTAGGCCCTATGAAGAGGACATGGCTATTTTCTGCCAGCCACCTTTCGCAGGGCCGCCAGCTGTATTTGCTGAGCACAGTGAACACGTTGTGAAAGACAACAATCCCAAGAGAGAATGGACCATATTTCCCGGTTGGTTCACTAGAGGTCCGGAATCGCGACTGGGACTGTACGATGACGGGGTCGTTCATGTTCACCTTGCACCGTACTCTGGAGCAGTGGCCATGGCAAGTGTCCATATGCATGGCACCTCGAGATACAACTGACGATTTCGCACAGCCCGGGGTTGATCATGACGTCTCCGGGTCGCACGTCTTTGTTATCCAATATTATACATGAAACGAGTTGCCATTGCACTATCATCACATGTACTCAAGTATCTAATGTGGACTCGCAATGCGCTCATTTTTCGAAGTGACAAGTTGCAAATTTGTTCAGGACATATGCTTTTGGCTGTTGTCTAGAAAAGCTAAATGCAATGGAGAACTGACCATGCAGCTGGGCTACTGTGTAGTAGCCCGTGTAGATGGTCTAATCAGTCAAGGACTCAACCAAGAATTCGGGGGAACACCGTAATTTACTGCGGTGCTGTCAAAGCAGTTGTTTAATTTAAATTCCCAAGGTACTAGTAATTAATAAGTAATTAACGCCGTCTAGATCTTCGTACTATTCTAAAGTTCCGTTTCGTTCGCTTTCCGGAGAGAAGTTCCTCCGTCTCCGCGCAAAGGTGCCAGCCCATGATGCAGTCCTTGATCGTGGATCCAGATCCAGATGGTTCCTAATTATAAAAGTGGTGACTCTCAGTCTAATAATTATAACGCTACAAGTGTTCGAATTCCCACCCCTTGATCCGCGATATCGATGGAATCCTGTACTGGGACCACGTTCATGTTCTGCGGAACATGTAAGTGACGGCCTCGACGCACGAACTCGAATTGAAACCAACTGATCATGAACATGTACATACCTCGATCTCTGCGTCTCCGTCAATTTTTTGGACGTCCGCAGCGTTGCAATCGGTAGGAGCGCGCTACGTGTGAGATATATGAGTGATGGCCTAATCAAGGAGGGCAAGTTGTAGAAAATATGTATATGCATCACCGTTTGAGTTGTTTCAATGGCACTCGAGCCTATGGCCGCATGACTGGTATTTACGTCGACGTCGACACTAGAAACACTGGCCGGGGAGTGGTTTAGGACACTCAAGGGTTTCTGGGGAGAGGAATCCATATCCGGAGTGGAGTGAGCTGAAGAGCCGCAGGCTCAAGACTTTAATATATCCAGGGAGAATAAAGGGCGGCAATGACAATGAGATCTAGAACAAAGCCTAAGCTTAAGATCGATTGTTGGTGGTTATGAGCCGGAATCTTCAATCATAAACAAAGAACGTTAATGTGAATATGGCAATCCAAAATGATGAGTGATTGAAGGTCTATGGCCATTGAGAATTCCTAAAAAAAGCGTTCCCTTGGGTGTTTCATGAGGCCTTTTTTGCGCCTTTTATGACCCATTTTTTTCTAAGCCTTTTCCCGAGCCTTCTATTGCTGGAAAACAATCAAGAAGAGGTCAACAACATAGAAGCCCTTTACCCCTTCCAGCTCAAAGTCAAACATGAAAGGAAGTCATTTTTCGAGGCCTTTTTGTCGATTCACCCTTACAAATTTAAGGTTCGGAAAAAAAGTCCGAAAAAGGCTTCAAAACCACCGCATACAGACGAAAGGTCAGTGTCACTGCCCCGGGTGTCTCATGATCGTTTGTGCCGAGCGTGTGTACATGCAAACAGTCATGACAGAGCAGAATGCGGATGGAAGGAATATTTAGGGCTGCACGTAATAAATCATCAACGGGACGGGAGGGGCAACGGGACGGCCCTCACGGCCGTCGAGACGGGACCGTGTTCATAGAATTCAGTTTGGTAAAAGAATGAGGTTGCAATTCAAACACGTCAAACAGGTCTGAAACATGATCCAATGTGCCTCGAGCCCGGAGAGTCACTGATTGGTCTTTCAGTATGTTGAATTTCTGCTCATGAACGGAACTGGTAGATTGCTTACTTCACTAGAAGGGTAACATAATGCCCAGCTTGAGACCAAGAAATAATCCTCTGCCAATCCTCTGCCTGCATGCATTGCGCAGGACCACGCCGGGAAGATACCCAGTTCGAACATCCGTGTCGTGATGGTCTGCCGGAATGGTAATCACTGGTCGACGTTCTTGCGAGGGTGCCATGCGCAGTCACAACACCGGTAAAACGACGAAAAGTATTAGGAGGTTCCAGATGACGCCAAAATTCGTTCAAATACGGTCATCCAATGTCTCCAGTATCCGTCGCCGTCACCAACCCGTCAACGGCCGTCGACCAAGTAAACCGTCCCGTTATTTTTTTCCAGAACACCTCGATGAGACGGGACGGTTACCCGTCGCATGGAACCCGTAGAACCGGGCGGCGGCGCGACGGGCACGGCGTGAAGCCCTAGGAAGGAAGACTGTATTACCGTGGCGTTCCCTTTATAATTAAAGGAACTTATATAACGGCTACGTATACTGCCACCTACATATATATACAGACTCCATCATTGCGAGTAAGTATGCTAACAGACCAATCGATACATGTACAATTATAAGTAAGTATTGGATGGGCATGTGTGGCGGTGCCGCTTCCAAGCATAAATCTATTTGTCATCATTCGGTCGCTAAGTAATTATAATTATAAGCTAATCTCGGCTCCAGATCTTCACGGGGTTAACTTGGGCACTGCGATCAAAAGATCACAGCGCACATCAACCCGTGAAGATCTGGTGCATTTTGACCGCGGGGCTTGCGCTTGCCTGCCAAAATGAGCCGGCCCGCGGCAGGCAAGCGCAACCTTGCCGACCAAAGTGCACCAGACGTTATAGGGCAGTCTCCCGCGATCAAATTTTACCATCAAAACTGCCTCGGCGACATCTCGACATCCCGTTTTGGACTGCCCTTATAACGTCTGGGAACGAGACTAATTATAAGCTAGATCTGATCAATCCATCTATACTTAATCTCATCCGGATACTAGGATATCGATTCAAGTTGCAACTGGAAGTGCTCAAATGCCAAGGTCGGGCACATGTGACTGTCAAGTCCATTGTGGCCACACATATCCACCGATCACGACTAGCACGCGCGCCAACCACAGAAAAGATGAAAAAATTATGGAAATTCAACTTCGCTTGGGTATGGCAACACATACCCACCCTCCTAATCATCACAACTCGCAATCGCATTACCCCCGACTCGCTGCCCACCAGCGGATACGTACAGAACCATATCCCTCCCGAACTCATGATCCACCCCGCGGCCCATATCGTCCTCACGAGCAGGGAAACTCGCATCCTCACGGGCAGGGAAACTCGCATCCTCACGAGCAGGGAAACTTGCATCCTCACGAGCAGGGAAACTCGCATGTCCAGCTACGGCCCATGGTCACCCAGACACAGGATAGTTCGAGGGGTCCAGGTCTTGATCCCCAATCCTCTGGAAATTATCCCCGCGATCGTGAGGACGAAGATCTGGGGCGTCCAGGACCCAGGGCTACGTCCGCGCCTCAGGAGGCCTTCCCGCTCAGAGTCCCCCACCCTTCAGAACCTTCAAATGCTCCTCATCCTGATCATCCTCCGTATTCTGCTCGCACAGAAGCAATTATGGACCTGATTGAACAGGAAATCCTTTTCCGGGCTGAAGGTTTCCATACGCCTTTAGGTACCCCCCTTTCATTTGTTCTCGATCCACAGAATTCTCTCTACCAGCGTCGCGAACTAACCTTGCGGCCGAACTCTGGATCACATCAGTTACGTCCAGCTGCTCGAGTTAATGCTCCGTTTTTGGAGCATGAAAATCGTCTGTGGGAGCTGCTCGGTCAAGTGCACCTTCTCCCGCCAGGTGTCCGGAAAGATGGACTAGAAGGTGTCATCTTGCAAGAACTGGACAATTGCGATGATACAAAAGAAGTCCATTGGAATCACCAACGTTTACATGTTGACATTAATGGCGTTGTTGTCAGGAATGGCAAGTCATATTTGTGGCACTTGGACGTTGTAGTCAACTAATGTGCCTATGAAAGATATCAATTTCATCCCCATATCCCGCTGGGAGCCTGCGGTGTTGGTGTCGATGGTGGTTACAGCCATTATGACGGAGCTTTACTATGTTCCTCGTCAGGGAGGGTCTATTCTGCTGGCCGGCCTCCGTGACCTGATTCAAACCACATCGGGGCCATCCGGTCAGAATCTTTTTAGAGATCCTCGCACCATCTTTCGCCACCTAAATTTGAATCCCATCACAGACACATATGTCTGCTGCCCGTCTTGCTCAGCATTGACACCAGACATTAATCCGGTCACGAGAGAGACGCCGGATCCACAGATTCCTCTCTGTCAGGAGCGTCTGACATCAGGAAGTGCCATTTGTGGAGAAGAGCTTTGGAAGAAGGAGATCATCAAAAGCAAAGTTACGTGCTCTCCTCGCAGGACTTTCGTTTACCAGCGATTGAAGGAGTGGCTAGGCCGCCTTCTCTCTCGCCCTGGAATTGAGGACATCCTGGACGACTACCCCACGACAGTGTCCCGCCTCCAGGGAGACTCGATGCCGGACATCTGGTGTTCACCCGTAATCATTGCCCTAAAAGGCCCGGATGGGGAAACAGTTCCTAGACCCAGAAAGGCCGGCGGAGGAAGGACGCTACCTCGTTAGCGTCACTGTTGATGGATTCAATCCGTTCCATATGAAAACTGCGAAACAAGTCGTGACTTCAACGGGATTTTGGGCGATTCTCCTGAACTTCCCCCCCCACCTTCGACATCTCTTCGAAAACATGTGCCTCCTGGGCGTTGGTTCCGGTCCATATGGTCCTGGAGTGGGCCGTTACAATCCGTTCTTGGATCTCATTGTTGAGGAACTTCTTGAACTGTACCAAGGCGTCTTTTTTACAAGGACGGCCAAATATCGATCCGGAAGACCTGCAAAAGCAATGTTCATCCCGCTATCAATTGACATGTTGGCTGCACGTGAAGTCGCAGGCTTCACTTCTGCAACTTCAAAATATTTCTGCGTTGGTTGCCACATTGATATGGCCCATATCGAAGAATTTGACATCTCAAAATGGCCCCACCGGGACCATCTGGAACATCTCCGTCATGCTGAGGCTTGGAAAGAAGCACCTGATGTTGCAGCACAGGAAAAGATGGCGCGGCGAACTGGGGTCCGATTCTCATCCTTTCTTAGGCTTCCTTACTGGCAGGCTGTCCGATATGTCTTGGTTGAACCCATGCATGCCCTCGATCTAGGGATAATCCAACGACACATTCGAGAGCTATTCGGGATTGATTTATCATCTGACAGCGGAGATGGATCTGGACCTAGAGTTCCCCGCCCTAAGCGGCCCACCGATGAACGTATGGCTCATGTATTGGATCTATTCTGGCGATACCAAAACAAATCGGACGAAGACCTGCTCTCAGCAGTCCGAAGCAGTCCATGGGCCACTTTTTCCTGCGCTATGGCACATATGTAACGATCATGGTCTGCGGATAGCAGGAAACGACACCACGCAGGCCTGGTTTACCCTGCGTATCAAGCGCTGGGTGAGTTTTTCGTACATTTTCGTACATTTCAATCAATAAGCTCAGATCAATGAATGTAACCTAAATGACGAGGAGATCAAGAAAATTCCCCCGGCCGCCCCGTCTGCCGGGGAAGCCCTCGTGGAATTAGTATCGGAAGCCATAGCCGAGATCTCAAACCTGCCTCGACGAAAGGAATTGAAGATCAACGAGATCGAGCTTGAAGAGTGCATAAAATTGCTCAAATCACTGTATCGTGGCACCAAATTCTCCAGTGTGACCGCCAAACGCGAGGTCCTTGTTAATTTGTGCCGCCTGCGAAAAATCGATCATCAACTCCCAGAGAAAGCCACTCGGAAGACGATGTACACCTTTTTGATGGAACCGGTGCGATATTCTGGAATTTTCCGTTCATCTCGGGCTTAGCTGAACTTTGAGCAGATAAACGTCCAAAGAGGACAGTTGCCTCAAGAGGACGTCGTAAACAGCGGCTCAGTCCTCGGCTACGATGTTATGAAAGCAATATGGGCGGACATGCGCCAAACCATTCTCCCGAGCTGGGTTGGAGTGGCGCCCAAAAAACTGGGGGCAGGCGAAACGTGGAAAACTCAGTGCAAACCACTGGAGAGTCATTTTCACCATTCATTTGCCAATCACTCTCATCTGGCTCTGGCGATTCGAACCTGCAAGCGGTCGAAAACAGGCGATGCTGGAAAACGTGATGGTCTTGGTGGTAGCGATCATGGTCGCGAACCTGAAATCCACGAACGAGAACATCTCGGAACGTTTCGACCATTTAATTTTGGAGTATATGCAGGGAATCGCCCGATTATTTCGAGAGAACTCCATCACACCCACCCAACATTCTGCTTTCCACATTGGGCAAAATTTACGTGACTTTGGGCCAGGACATCCCAGGACTGCGTACCACTACGAGCGCTACATCCATCATTTACAGCGTCAAAACACCAACGGGAAATTCAGTTCGCAAACTCGTTCTGTTCGCAACATGGTTATCTGATTGTATTTTTGGCAGGCGAAATGGAAAATACCTTCATACATTCGACGGCACGGATGGCAAATCTCAAAGCACTCCTTTCAGATAACGCTGATATTCGTGCAAAACTTCCAGAGACAATTAATGTCTATGAGTCATCCGATGCGCATCCGGCCGCGGCAAACATCATGCAGATCCTCGATCCGGATATTCACATGTCCAATTCGACGTGGGGTTGCCTTGCCATGCAGGAACGACAGCTCTTGCAGCGTTATCTTCGGGATAAATACGCTTCATCATTTCATCTGCAAGACTGGTCAGCCAGTGCTTGCTTGATGGATCACGTCTTCCTGAACGGAATCAAATTTGCACGCAAAGACGTTGTCAAATTCGATCGGGATAGTCATATCATCTTTGCTGTTCCTGGATGGGAAATGCGGCCAATCAAGGATGCACCAGGTAAAATCATAAATATCTTCCAATTTTGGCATACCACCGCAGACGGAAACGAAACAAAGAATATATATTTGGTGGTTGACCGGTTCAACGCTCATCCCACTGGCCAAGATCCCTATCGGCGGCACCGGTTTGGGTATTTGGCAGAGATCGAACCAGCGGAAAGATGCATCATTGAAACCGGCCATATTCGGTCCCATTTTGTATTGACGTCGCGTACTCAGGACAAGATGCACGTCCTCCCTCTTAGCCGGGTCAGTCTTCACGCTGTGGCCATGGTTTCGTTCCTTATGATGATTAATCTTTGCAGACCGACTTTGGGCATTGTGAGGGTAGTAATGACGCTGAAAACGAAGATGAAGCGATGGAAGGGGTTTTTGACAACGAGGAGCTAGAGGACGAGACTGTTGATCATGGCGAGCGCGAATACGATGCACTGTCCATGGAAGAAGATCCAGTTCCTGAGAACATGGATGTGGATCCTTAATTATAATATCAAATCTCTATATCCCTCAAATTATTGGAGCAGTGCGCTACGTGTTTATGACTGAATAAAAGAATCGACGCGCGAAGGGAGACTCAGCATATTCCGAATTCGAAAGAGGAGTTAGCTGAACTCAACTTTATATGTTGTGAGTCTTAATCTTCTGCCGGTAGAAGCAAAGCCAGAGATCAAAAGGAGGGGGCTCGAGCACAAGGATGACCCAATGAGACCTATCTCCTGTGCATAATAGTCTCTGTTACAGAACCGATATCACGATGTAGATGACGAACAAGTAAAGTATCTCTAGCACCGTAGCATACAACTGACGCGTGTACGTAGTACAGGCCCGGTCGTTTCTTAACGGGACTAAGCCGATATAAATTTCCTTCCTTCCAAATATTGTGACATAGATCTAGTCTCGATCTAGATCTGCAAGCTGTAGGCAAATATCAATAGGCCTAGGATGCTGCAGCGGCGCCGCGAATTTGGAAATTTCGGGTTGGTGCAGCTCTAGATCTAGATATAGGCCTAGGCCTCCAACCGGATAATGGCCACGGCCATGGCCAGGCGCGTGCTCATAATCATGCGCAGCGAATTCGAATTCGGCATATGCATATTTACTCGAAATTTAGATATTCCGGACGTACACTTGATCTGCCCATGGCCAGGGTGAATACGTATACAAGGACCATCAAGTACGAGTTTACAAGCTAGATTACATGTGAATGACTGATCATGAGCGATCATCAAATACTCCTTCGCTGGCCATGGGTTCCGGATCGGATCCAATTTGGAGATTTATCATCCCGCATTGTGAGGCAGCGGTCAGGGTAGCTAGGATGAATAACTGTGTGAAGTTGTGATCGAACGTTGGCTGTAATGTCAACCCAGACGTTATTGTCGAGCAGCCAGACCTGTGGGTCATTCCTAGCCGGGTCCCGAGCCAAATTCCAATGCAAGTACAAATCACCTGTCTTGGCATTGAGGGAATCACGGATTCGAAAAGGGGGATGATCGATATCGCGATCGGCGGTGGATTTGTGCCATTCAAAACTGCCTGTGGAGCCTTTGCTGTGGAAGTCTCCGCGAAATGTTTCAACATTTATGTCCGGGTGGCCGACGTGGCGGTGAGGCGGCTTGTACCTTCCCACGGGAGCCGATATAGAGGTCGACATCGAAGGTATAAGACCCTCGACTGTACTCGGCCAAATTTCCACGGCTTCACGACGCCTGAGCCTGAGTTGAACCCTGTTGTTGAGTTTCCGCCGCTATAAATAATGTGTCGTAAAAAAATAACATACCGTTCAAGGCCATACAGCGAGAGAGCAAGCTCAATAACTTCTTGGTCATGGCCTTCTAGGACCGCGGTTATGATTCCAAGAGCGTTGGGGAATCCCGCGGCCATGCCAATCAACTCGGCATACTGGTCAATTTGTGGGGCGTCCAATGCTGGGGCCAAGATATCTTTGAGACAATCCTGGCGGTCGCGATCTGGTACGTATACTACCCGCGAGCGGTGCGTCTGTGTATAAAACGGTCTGCTGCGAGGCTAACTCAGTAATCGATCAGAAAGAGTAGGAAATATGACATACGCCTCGGTCGGTCGAGTTGCAATTGGTTCCCTGGAAAGTTCGGTCAGTCGTGCTCGGGCGACAGATCTAGAATGGTTGGATTATTACGTCTTTACGTGGACAGCTTGTTCTTCCGGCCGTTTCGAGATCGCAGGGTTTGGGAAACGTATGCTGCGATTCTACGGAGTGTGAATATCGTCGTAGGCTTCATATGCGTTGGTCCCACTTACATCCACATAACCCGACAAGTCCGCCAGCGGAGTCCTCCCTCTGGGAAGCTCAGTGACGGTAGCACCACGGTCGAACAGAGAGCTCAGGAGCGACATGAATGGATTGCGATTGTAAGTGGTAGGATTGTGCTGCGTTATGATTAGGTCTATAGCTTAGCGTATACGGTACCGTTACTGGCATTTTATACTGTCTTCTTGTTGATGATCAAGAATATGGAACACACGTGAGCAGTAAGTACTGTTAGAATGAATGCTATAGCGCTATGACCTAGGCCTATATCTACACACCTCTACGCACTTGCATGTACAGGGAGAAAGTTTGATGTGATAAAGGGCAAATTTTAAATTTTGGGTTCGCTCACCATATGCATAGCCAGGCCTGGGTTTAAATTTAAATTTCGACCTGGTTCAATCATTCATGTGGCGGTGCCGTACCTGACCATTTCAGGAAACGTCGATCAATCGCAGGTTGACGTTCTCCGGATCCCTCTCACGAAGCATGAGTGATCGGGAGAATAGGGTTTGTGGATCAGCAGAGATCGACGATATCGATGGGAGTCTCTCTGCTCTGGACTCCCATGTCGACTCCGCGGGTCTCAGCTTGCAGCTAGCAAGCTTCGATTTTTCTAGATCTTGTCCCACCCACCCATCCCATGGCCACATTCTTTATATCTACATTTCTTCCGCTCAAACCTTCATGCTTTTTCCCTTAGCTGGGTTTTTCCCTCACAGAGGTTTTCGCGGGAAGGTTTTTAACGCAGCTGGTTTTCGAAGCCCCTTGTTACATACATTTAATATTGCTATCCATCGTATTAATGTATGTAGCAAAATACATCAGGGCCAATGGGGGTTCCGCGAGTATTCCCCCATTGCGCCGGGGAGCCCCACAGGGCTGGGCTCTCTCCCACCTCCCTCACTGTGCTAACTGAGTCGGCGAGCGTAATCCACAAATTTAAATTTAAATTTAGTGTGAGCTCAGCCGAGGTGAGCCTGCGAGCCGGGCTCAGTGGGAGGCAAGGAAGTGGAGGACGAGACAGATCTAGACGCTGGGATCACCATGTTGTGTAGATAAGATAGCTAGCGATCTTATCTACACAGCCACTTTTCCTGCTTGGCACGACCATGGCCGTCCTAGCGTCCTCGACCCTCAGCTCTTCTCGGCTCCTCTCAGCACAGCAGCATCTCCCCAGGCTTTGTGTCTCACCCGTCTTTGAGCTCCTCCCAGCACCTGCACCGCTCTAGCGCCAGTTTAGGCACATCTGTGTCTGTCCCCTGCCACTCACCTTCCTCGTCCCCCAACCGTCTTCTGGTCCTTCGGATCGCTCTCAAACGTTTCTTCCTTGCGTTATACGCGAGTGACAGACGTTGCCGCCGTCCTTGGTCGCTGTTTCTCGTCTCTTCAAGAAGTTCTCGCCGTCTTTCTCCTTTTTGCTCTTTTCCTTTTTCTTATTCCTTTTTCTCTTATCTCCATGCCTGCTACTTCGGTCTGTGGTCTCCTGCTGCCTCTGCCAGTGACGTTTGACTTCGCGGCTTACATGACGCGACCGGCGGACGTCCCTCTTGGATCTTTTCGAGAAGAACAAGGAGAATGTTTCTATAGAAAAGTCCAATAGAGCGAGCTGTGCTCTCACGCGGGCCTACCAGGCTGCTGCTGCATCGGCTGCTGGCGTTGGGAATCTCGACGTCGGTCCAAAGCTTCGGCCATTCCTTGCTTACACAGGGGAGGAGAAAGCTCTCATTGTTGCGGATGAGCGTCTTGTAGAGGTGACCGGCCCTATCCCGGCGGAGACTAGGATTTGAGTTGCGTCTGAGCGTCTGAAGACTGTGAAAGCGGATGCAGCGGAGAAGGCGAAGCATGACAAGGATCGCGCGGAGAAGGAGGCGGAGAAGGCGAAGGCGGCGAGGCCTATTGATGGCACGCTGCGCATGTTGGCGCCGCACCCCATCTCGTCTATTGTGGCAGCCACTCCGGTTATTCCGGAAATTTTCAAAGTTTCTCTTTACCATAAAATTTTTTTTTTCTCTACACTGGTGGAGTGACGAGGTCATTGCTCAGGCCGTTTGTTTCCCACATTCCATCCCTACAGAGCAGATCACAGCGGTGCAGACGTCGGTGCTCGTAGCCCCGGCTTCGGTGCGCGTGGTCAATGTCTCAAAGACTCTGAAGGAGCCGGGTGAAGAGCGCGTAGAGGATCTCACTCCTGGTCTCTGGCGCCGGGCATCGATCAATCTGTTGCAGGCGTTTAAGACGCTTTGCCCTGCCATCGTACCGGGTGATCCAAATTCTCCCGCCCACACTTACACTTCGGAGTACGAGAAGCACCTTTTGTTTTTTTTGCGAACCAGAGGTTCTTCGAGAATACGGAGATGTTTCGTGTTTGGTACCCGATTGAGTTTGAGTTCCGTTACGAGGTCTTCAAGGATGGAGTTTTCAATCATATGACTTACGATTTGCGCCTTTCGTCTGCTGTCACCACGTACCAACACATGCGCGCGGTGGGCCTTCCTCTGGCCCAGCAGCCGCTGCCCTCACCCTACCCTTTCCCTGCGAGGAATCGCCTGGCGGGCGATGACGGTAACCCCACGCCGCCGAAGGCACCGCGTGTTCGGCTACCCGCACCAGGTGCAGCTGCGCGCGACAACGCCGGCGACCGTGGTGCCGGGGGCGATGTTCGTGAGGAGAAGGGCGGCCCACCTCCGCGTGGATTTCGGCCCCCAGCCTGTATCATTTGCACGGGCCCGCACAACGCTTATGACCATCCCGCAGCGCAGACGTCCTTCCAGGACGGAGCGCAGTTCTTCAGCGTCCTCTCTGACCGAGTGTTGCGAACCGCGCATCCTTTCCCGCGGCGCTGCCACCAAGCAGATTTGCATTACCTATAACCTCGGCAAACCCTGTGGAAACAACGCGCATGGAGATGAGCGCATCCACGTCTGTTCCCCTCTGCGGAGGCCCACACCCCGCGCTCACTCGAGACACCGCCTGCAGACGAGTCAAGGACGGATCCTTCGTCCCTTGATCTCGTCTCGCATTCGGCCTCTGATCTTGACTGCACACTACTATCCCCACAAACTACTCCTGCATTCACCGATTTGCTGCCTTTCGTGCACCCGCGATTGCCGTCCCCCAAGGCGAGGGGCGAGCTCGCTTCCCTTTTGGACCTCGTCGTGCAGCCCTACAATGCAAAGGGCTTCGAAACATTACTAGTAAAGCACAACCTAACATCTTTCCTGACTTGGTCCGAAACCTTCGGGGCGGTTTTCCCATCGGCCATATGCCCATCCTCAAGTCCACCGTCATTATTCCTAATGACCGGACCGCCCTGCAGGAGCGGGCGGCAGTCATGGAGTATTTGTATGAGGAGTATGATGCGGGCCGCATGTCAGGGCCTTTCACGAGGGAGCAGATGGAGGAGATCTGCCGTGGTCCTTTCGTCGCGTCGCCGCTGATCGTCGCTTCCGGTATCCAAGGGCCTGGTTTACCCCCGAAGTTGCGGGTTTGCCGCAATCTTTCCAAGGGCGACCATTTCTCGGGTTTTCCGGCGGTCAACAGCTACATCAATAAGGCAGTTTTTCCAACATTTTTTGACATGCCGTGGCGCATGGCTGAACTGGTGAGTTCCTTTTCCTTTCATGTTTGCTTTGTTCCTTTCCTTCCTCTTTCTTTACCACCTAGTTTTCCCCGCCTATATTTCTTTCTAATTCACTGCTCACAATTTACAATTTCTGTTCTCACTACTTTTCTTCATTTCTCCACTCCCCGCTCCACTTTTGGGTCATCTCTTCCTTTGCTTCATTCTCTTGTTCTTTGCACCTTTCACGTCGCGTCGCGTCCTGCACTTTGGTGCCCGTCTCTTTCGTCTTCGTCGCATCGCGTCTTGCACTTCGGTGCCCGTCTTTATCGTCACGTCGCGTCGCGTCTTCGCACTTCGGTGCTTGTCTTTTCGTCTCGTCGCGTCGCGTCTTTGCACTTTGGTGCTCATCCTTGTCTCGTCTCCTCGCGTCATGTCCGGCTCTCCGAGCTCATCTTCATCATCTGCAGGTTGCCTCTGCACCTCGGGGCACGCAGGCTTGCGCTTTCGATATCAAGTCCTTCCATCGTACATGTCCCGTTCTCCCGGCGCACAAGCCCCTTTTGGTTGTCCACTACGACAAGAAATTCTCTTTGGACCACTGCAACCCCTTCGGCCTCGGTTCCGCGAGCGGCAACTCTGGACAGACCTCAACGGCGGTGGTGAAGATTTGGCGCGCCGAGATCAAGGACGATGGAGATGCACTCAAGTATGAGGACGACATGGCTGTGGCCCGTTTCCCCAACGCCGACGGACCTTTCTCTCATGGCGATTTCAAGTACCGTTTCGACCGCGACTCAATCCTGGCCCTCATCGCCGACTTGGACGTTCCTTGGCACCCGGATAAGTCGGGCAAGGAGCTCACCGAGCTCATCGTCTACCTCGGCTTCCTCTGGGATTTTCCGGAGCGCCGCGTCTCCCTTCCCGTTGACAAGCGTCTCAAACACCTTGCGCGTGTCCTCGACATGCTCGCTAGCATTCGCACCCATCGTCTTTTCCCCCTTCGAGCTTTGCAGGAGATCCATGGATCACTGTGTCACCTGTGTTTTGTGTACGGCGAAGGCGCATCGCGCCTTGCTGTCTTCTCTAACGCAATGAAAGGCTACACTCGTGAGCCTTTCAAACCGCGGCGTCTCTCGGGGGCCCTCGGGCCTGTGTCTCGCCCTTTGTAGCTTCGCTCCGGTTGGGGTCGCGCTGGGTCTCGTCTCAGACCCTTCGTGCCTCTTGCGTACAGGATCGGCCGTTCCCGCGTTCTGTCTTTCCCCGCTCCAACTCCCCCTCTCCCGCGTACTCCAGTCGGCCGGGACGGCCGTTCCCCCGCACACACACACACACCGTCGTCCTGCTCTCGGTCTCCAGCGGGTGCATAGCATCCGTTGCCTCCCTCTCTCTCTTCCTCACCGCGTCGACTCGAGGACTTCACCTACCTTGCGGTTCAAGGATTCCCTGTGGCGGTGCCGTACCTGACCATTTCAGGAAACGCCGATCAATGGCAAGCCAAGGCATTCCCTGTGGCGATGCCGTACCTGACCATTTAAGGCAACGTCGATATTTGGCTCTAGATGAGGCTGGGTGTTATCTAGATCTGCCAGTGGCTATACGGTTATCTGCTCGGAACTTCATACAGGCAGCCTCTAAAATCGGTAAAATAACGGACTAGATGTAAGAGACACTTTAGAAACCTTCTATCTCCTTAGAATTTCGAAAGGAGCTTGGTAGGTTTCAGAATTCAGCCAGGCAGATAACACGGCATGGCCACGTCGACGACGCCGAGCTCTTCCACCACCCTCTGATCCCGCCACGCCCTTGATTCACTGGGATACATATAATGCAACCCCTTTGCTTTTGGTACTCTCCGGGGCCCGAAGCTGGTCGAAAACCACTCGAAAATCCACTCAAAGGATTGGCTACAAGGCTGGACGACCTTCGCCCGGATTCTTGCCCCAGGATGCCAAATCTAGATTAAAATGTACCATAGTCGATTTTATCCCTTGTCTGAACCTGGGTCTCCACATACACCGGCAACTGAAAAATGTCGCGCGCGCATTTCGGATATAGCCGCTTAGCGGCCTTCCTGTCAACACGGCCTAGCTGGGGAGAGCAATGTGCTGTTATATGCACTAGATAGTGTCGGTACGGTGCGTATGCGACGTTCTCTTTGTACTGCTCAGTTTCTGATACCGCTATAGCTCACACCCAGCCTTCGCAATGTCATCCATAAATTCCAGCACTGTGGCGCCGTGATGCGCGTCATTTGGGCCTGAAAAAATATCTATCCGTCCGATGGCATGCACCACAGTGGTACAAGCGTCCGACAGTCTTCTTTTTGACGCGTTCCTGTCGATACACATTATTTTGTTCCCTTCTCGATCCGGGCCATTCACCCTCAGGCATTTCGGCCACGCCGATAAAAAAAACTGTTTCACTGGATCATCCGTAAACATCTCCGCTCATTCTGTCTCTGATCATGAATTCACCTTTTCGCACCTCTAGTCATCCAGATCGTCGAGTACCGTTCTCGTGTGCATTTGTATATTGCTTCAACTTATAATATTCCCGTCCAAGAGTATCACACCTTCTATCTAGGTTCCTTCCGAGGTAGCGTGAACGGAAATCTTGACACTCCTCTCCCCTCGAATAGCCTCGAATGTCTATTATCGACTCAGATGTCTGTTAACAAACAATTCCTATTTTACTTGTTTTTGTACTCTTTTTAATTGCAATTCAACTTAAACTAATATGGATCCGCGGCCGCGCTGGGTGCTCGCTTCACAGTCCGAAACGCCGACGAAACAAGTCCGAAATCAGGGTGGCACGGCGAAAAAAAATACCCCAAAATTAAAACCCGTCTGTTTGACCTTCTTTCAAGCTCTAACTTGGCCAAGTTGTTCCTTTACACTCTGAAATCGTGAGACTAAATTCCTGAAGCAATAGAGTGAGAAACAACCAAGTTCTGAGCAGGTTGTTTCGTGCCATCAAAAGACTTCGTACAATTTGTTCGTGTTTTCTCCCCTGCTTCACCCTCTCCCTCACACGTGACTGAAGAATTGCTCGCTGCGCTCGCAATCAGAATCATTCTAGATCTCTGGGTCCTGGTTCAAGTAAAGTGCAAGATTCTAGAGCGAATCCTCTAGATCTCTTTCTCCTCCCTTTTTCAAATTCTTTTTTCGTTTTCTAGTCACGGCCCAGTACAACCGTTCCAAATTTAAATTTAAAACCGGTTTCGAATTCTACGACTCATGATCATCATGTGTTAGCTCAGGCAATGCAAGGCGAGCTCGCGAGCCAGCCTAGGCCTGAGTGTGAGACAAGCTAGATATATAGAGATAAGATAGGATCAACGTCACGTGTGCCAAATCCGGTTGCTACTCGCCGCGTCTGGCAACATGGAGTTCTTCCGCTTTCGAATTCGCTCGTCCCTCGCTCTATCGTCCGGGGTTTCGTTTTTTGCACGACCCACGCGCTCGCCCGGTCTCTCTTCTCGTCGAACGGCTCGCATAACGACACAGCCTAAGCACTAATCGTCCTTGCGCACACTGCCGCCCGCAGCTCCGTTCCTTTCGAACTAGATCATCACCTGGCACTATGCCTCTACAGACGAGGTACTCTGGAACGCGACAATGTTGCCGCCCTGGCAGCGTATCCCTCACGGCCCAAACGAATCTTTCCGCGTCTTCGGACAAGGTTCCTAGCCAGGAGTCGATCCACCAATTGCAAGTTGCAACATGATATATGCGCATTATTTCCTCGAAAGTCCAAGGTCACGACCCTCACTCCCACCTCTCTGCACGTGATCCGCTCAGATTCGGTTTTGTTGGAGTTTATATGTTGTTTGGTGTGTTCCAGCCTTTTTTTTCTCCTTTGTGCTCGTGTTTTTTGGGTGTGCAGGAGCATTTTTCATCTGCATTTGTTCTCGCTCGCGCTCATGTCGGTAGTTGTGCGCATTCAACCTTTTGTTCATAGTGCACACTCGAGCTCCGTCAATTCGACCCAACACGCATTTCGCAGACTTTAGATATGAATCCACCTTTTCGCACCATTTCGTCTACCTACGTGCCTCATGATCAGCTCGTTATCACTCAGTGCTTGCTCCAGGCCCATCTGGCGATGCCGTATTCCTTGGCCATCAGTCAGCTTCGTCGGTACCTCCGCCTACTCGGCACTCGCTTGAGGTTCCGCATACCTGTCATTCACGCGGCCTTTTTCCCGCTCGCGTACCGGCGTTTTCGTCATCTCGTGCTTCTGTGCTCGCCTCGTCCTGCTGTACAGGGAGCGCCTCGAGAACCAGCGCTCTTGTGCTCAGTCCGCCCCGTTCAGCTGCACTCGCCGCCTAGACTCTGGCCAATGCACGCTAGTCTTTTTATGAGGCCCGTGTTCGTCTCGTCCCGTCACAACCATAGTTGATATGATGCTTCGTCACACCGCCCAGTACACGTGCAGCCTGCACTAGTGCCGGCGTATTTCCGTCCGCTAGCGTCCTCGTCGTGCGCCGATGTTCTTCGGTTCCTATGACCTCTACGCCTGCCCCGAGTTCTTCATGTTCATGTCACTTCCGCCATGTTCCTCAAAGGGACATACTGCGCCATTGGCTCTCCAGCCTTCGTCTCGTTTTTAATCTCCGTTTCAAATTACTTGTCGATCCACTGGTTTGCCCCACGCGGACTCCCGTCTCGCGCATTGGCACAGCCTCGCGTACATCCATGAAACTGGATATCTCAAACACTCTTGGAATGGAGTGAAGTGGAGACTCAATTGATATGATCCCCACCGTCTACTTAATGCAGATAGTACCTTGGGTTATCATGACTCGAACTCTTCTTCCGTATACTCATCTCGCTTTCTGGCATCGTTTCGTGCATTCCCATACACACTCGACCGTCCGACTGGCCTTTCTCGGTCTGTTCCTCCCGTGTTTTGATTGACCTCTGGCCCTTTCGATGATTTGAGAATTTTATTTCTCATTGTGGTCATTTTCTTTTCTTTCTTTCTTTTTCACTCTGCTCCGTTGGGGTCTTCGGGCCCACTTCACTCGCCCTTGCTTGAGCACACTCTTTGAGCACGCTCTCTGAGCTTCGCTCCTTGGGGCTGCTTTGGGTCTTCGTTTCGCTCATAGACCCCGGTGGTCTTTGTGTCCTGGGCTTAGCTGATTCCGCGCTGCCGTGTCGGGTTCTCCCTGCCGTTTTCTCATGCGCACAGAAACTGCAACATGTACACGGGTGACCTCAGCCAAGCCCCCCACAAACACCACACCCTCACATCACACAGGCATTCGGGTCCTTGAGACTTTCTCTCTGAAGATCTGGCAAATTTATCGGCATCTAGCTTGTCTCAGCAACCACTGGGCCAAATCGCAGGGATCGTGAACATTAACCGTTTGAACCGCCTTGTCCGCCGCTATAAAGTCCCACCCAATTCGAATTCGGGTTCAATTACCGCCCTCAGCAAATTCAGTTTTCGGCCACCGTCGAAACACGTTAGCGGCCTTTCGCCGCCTAAATACTAAGAATAAGGATGGCTTACAATTTGTCAGAATGTTGCTCTTGATCACGAATATAATCCAGACGTGACCCCAGGTACATGAAGTTCTCAATCATCCAAATATTAATGTTCATGATCAAGAATCGAATGTATTCGAGCAAAGCGGACCTATATATACATGTACAACACAATTGTAAGATCTAGACACTGTTCACGCAAGCCAGGGTAGGCCTACTGCGAGTCACCGGCCAAGGTAGGCCGACTGCGAATTGCAGGCCAGGGTAAGCCTACTGCGAGTTGCAGGCCAGGGTAAGCCTACTGCGAGCTGCAGGCCAGGGTAGGCCTGCTTCGAGTTGCCGGCCAGGGTAGGCCTGCTGCAAGATTGGTATCGCAGATCAGGATAGATCTGTTGTAGCTGATCAGGATAGATCTGCCATAGCAGCACCAGGGTAGGCTCTGCTGGTGAAGCGTCTTTCAACTGGCCCCAGAACGCCGACATAAGCAAAGATCATGAGGGAAGGAGACAAGAACAGCTCGAGGTTGAATCTTATTTGGCCCAAATCAATCTCCCACGCACGGACCATGGCGCTATACTTATTATCTTACCTGGTTGGTTTCGTGGTCGCAGACGGGCCATCTTCGCCATAATTCAGATCAAGATCTTCTCCAATCTTCTCCTCCATAATTCCCGGCGGATACGTGTACATACTAGTACTTGTAATTATTTGCAATTAATTATTTGGGAGACTCGCTTGGCGCCCTCGACACCCAGCCTTCGTGCGTCTTTCACTGTCACCGCCTTCGCGTCGTCACTCTGAGTGCGCCCAAAGCCGAAGAGATGTAAAAGCGCGACCTCCACGGCGGTTTTGCCTGTAAGCAGTTAGAACTTGGTGTACATGTCGTATCGAAGACTGACACGCGATGACGCACAAACGAGCCCCGCGTATTGCTCGGTATGGACAGAGCAGCGAGGGCTTACGTACCGTATCTAGGAATCCGGTGATCGTCTTCTTGAAGCTCTTCCGAAGTCCCCTATATCTTCTCCGGCGTCCTCTCGTTCTCTCCTCTGCCTCCTCCGAGGGATTGCCCTTCAGCGCCTTCCCCTTCCCACTCACAAGATACGCAAGGAGGCGCTCCCGCACCGCAACGATACCCTTGTTCTCGATGCAGCAGGATCGCGCCGAATCCCTTCGAAGCCCTTCGAGCACCCAGCGTGCGCACACCTTCGTCTCCGTGCGCCACATCTTGGTCTTCGGAAGCGCATCGACGGTCATCCTGTCCTTGCCCTCGCCCCCGCCGTTGTCCGTTGGGATCGCCTTGCCGTACATGTTGAACAGCATCTTGGTCACCTCGCACCAGTCGCGACACATTATACGGTATACCAACGTCCCCGGATTCTATCTCAATTTAAACCCTCTTTTTTTTTACAACGCAACCAGGAAATCTTCTTTTTTCGCTTGCGATGGCGTTGGTGCACGTCGCGTGGGGTCTGGCTCAACCACACCTCCGAGTCCACAATGGCTTTTCTGTCAGTTCCAACAACATGCGTACTCCATAACAAGACGCATTCAATCATATCTTCGTGCACAGTCATGATTATATTGAAACGATACCCATGCACTTCCGGATCCAGCAAATCAGTGCTATTCCTTTACACTCCTAATGCGTCCATAAGCACTGGAAAGGCGCAGGGTTCATCATAAGCCATGTCCGACATATATATATTAACCTCTCACTTTTCGATTTTTCCGAGGGTTGAGCGCGTACGCGAGTATATGCATCGAAGCAGGACATCAAAGTCTGTGCAGATTCAGATGTTTGAGCATCGGCAACTACCAAAACTCAAATACCTGGAATTGATCGTTCGATGCTATATGCAACTGTGAGCCAGAAACGCTGTTGTAGGATCATTTGGTACTCACACATTCTGTTCTTCTCCGAGAGAGCCTACGTTGAGCATGTCAGGGGTGTCTACACCCGTGCATATGCATGCGACTCACGGCATTGATCAACGAAATTTTCTCATCTTGAATCTGAAGGATCTTTTCCTCGATGGTGCCTTTGGCTACAAGACGAAAGACATTCACTTCTTTGGTCTGGCCGATGCGATTGACTCGGTTTGGGGTCAATACACAGGAAAAATGCTGAAAATAGAAGGTCACCTCTATCGACGGCTTGACGCTCGATAGACGGCTGTATCCGTGAGTTAAGCGACCTAGATTTTTTTTCGAGTGCGACTTCGTACCTGCCACCAGCTATAATTACGGGATCTGTATGTCAGCCTTGGATTCAAATTTGCGCAGCACGCACGGATCCATAATAAACACATTATTGGCCACCGTGAGATTGAGACCGAAGGCGCCCTAAAATGGTGTGAGACATGTATCGGTATGGCCGCGATAAAGACATGACGAACTGCTGCTAAGGATACCAGCATAACACGGGGGTTGTGACCAACGTCGTCTTCGACTGGGCGTACAAACTAAAATTTAATTCAGTTGACAAGATCAATGTTGTGCTGGTTCTCACCTCTGTAATAGTTGCTTTCCTCTGATCCTGGGTCATTTGACCATGAAAGAAAACAGTATCTATTCCTTCCTCATCCAACCGGTGTTTCAAGATTTGGAGAAATCTGCTTCACAATTATTCCAGGAGCTACCGCAAGCAACTGACGCACTTCGTGAATGATGAGAAGACAAGCGACTTGTCACGATTGTGAGTGTGCTTCAAAAGGACCACTAGAGTTTCCACTTTGGCAGAGGGCAAGGGCTTTGATATTGGGTCTTCCTCATCTTCGTTTTCGGCTTTGATGTCATATATCCGGGTGGGTTGAGTAGCTTTTCCCTGGGCGACAGGCAGGGATTCAGTTTCGAATTCTGGACACCATAGAGAGAAAAACTACAAACACAGGAACATTGGCGGCCATCACTAACACTTGAGAAGTGCAGATCTAGAATGATTAGTCCGCCTCACTTGAAAGATCTTCATTCACCATGTGGAGCAAATAAAGTGACCACAGCCACCAACGTACACCTCGTCTTCCTCGAAAGCCTCAAAACAAATGATGCATCTAAAATAACTGTGTGAGACGAAAATGAGATTAAGCCTGATGCGTACAAACTAGGTCCCTTTGCCCCGTCCAGCCAGGACGATGTGTAATTGGAAGGGACAAGGACAGGGTCCAGGACTACCTGTCGGAGTCGAAGGATGAGAGTTAACATGTTTTCCGCTAACTGAAATGTTACATCAGTAGTGGCTGGAGGAGAAGATGAAATCTCTATGTATACCCCCTGGTGGCGGGTTTGTGACAGAATATGCTTCAATTTTGCCCTCCCGAAGGTGGCAATGGAATCATATAACGACTGTTCGATGGTTACTGATCAGCCCGCACGCTGAAGCAGCGAATGACGTTACCTTTTGTTCGGCACCTAGAGTGACCTCGATTGTCCTATGAGTCGCCTAGACCGCGTTAGAAAGAACATCTAACAAAGTAGCCGCTCAACCCACCTTAGGAAGAGACAGGATGGGCTGGCCGTCTTCACCCCGCATCTGGATATATATCGGGTCAAGGTTTACGGATGCAAACTGGCCATCATCTCACCTCCTTCGTCCGACGGAGAGAGATGAATCTCAGAACAAGCTGGGCAGAAGTTCGAATTCGGCGGTCAGCCACAACCTCGGTAAACGTGCTCCAACGTACTTGAACGGTTTCAATTGCCTTTCTGTTTTGTTTCTTGCCTGTGCCTATGAGCCTGCTCCACACATCGTCCTGTTGACCGTAGGATCTCAGTCATCGTGATAAACCCGATGTATGAAAAGATTAGACACACCCGGCACAAAGGATAGCACGTTTGCAAGAACCGAACTATTGCGCCAAGATCCTATGACCACATACATACACTGTCCCATTGATGAAGATACAAACCACACCTGGAGGTTATTAATCTAAGCGATACAGTTACTGACAAGTAGGTCCTGATCATGGCTGTAGATTTGGTACCACTCACGATGGGGGTGGCCGTCAAAGCCCAACGCGCATGAGCAGTTAGCTCAAAAACAGCCTTGTGGATCTTTGTATCCCAATTTCGAACTCTGTGAGCTTCGTCCAAGATAACCCGCTCAACAAGGATCGATATCGTGAATGACTGTAACATTGATTGAGTGCTAGCAAGCGGCTTACCTTCCAGTCGATGCTACATAATGGGTTTCCTCCTCCTTGAGAAGGCAATCATAATTGCAGACAACGAGGTCACACTCTGTGAAGTCAAGATCTTTCTGTTTTGACTTCGATTTCTGTCCCCCAGGATGATAGATCTTGAACTTGATGCTTCCGGAAAGGAGGTGCTTCTGTATCTCGTTCTCCCATGTAGTGAGAACACTTAACGGAGCGACTAAAAATAAAACTTCAAACACAAACTTTCTTCGGTGAGCGACTCGCGTACCGATAAGGCTGGTCTTGGCAAAACCAGAGATTTGTTCATTCCTTGTGGCCATGATCAACGCAAGAATTGTCAACGTTTTGCCCTGCCAAGGAATATTTTGGTCAAGACATGCTACAATTAACAAAATCAAGACAAACCAGTCCCTGGGAATAGTTCAATGTTCGATAAAGGCTATAACAGGAACGAAATTACCATGTCATCTGCGAGGAGACCTCCTCGGCCCCAATACTTCTGGACGTCCTTTCGTGGGAGTGCAGGTAAATTTATCAAACGGTTGGTGAACTGTTTAGTGCTGCTGTTTCGTGTCCAGAATTGGACTTGCTTCACGGTCGGCGAAGAAGGCGTTGCAGATGGCTTGGGATTTTCTTGATTTATGGCCCACTGGAGAGCCTGACTCTGAGAAGCACATCAGAGATCAGAAATACTGAGAGACACAGATCCGAAGCAACCTGGTGTGGAAGTAGGGTCGTTTTGAGCCCCGGTATGCCGTCTTGATAAGTGGGCAATAGCGGCATATCCTCCGAATACAAGTCAAGAGAGCTTGATTCATGAGTCCAATTACCGTCTGCCACGGTAGTTTCGACTCCATGGTCCCGCAAACACGAGAGTTGCCAAAGTGGCGGAGGCTGCTGGGGCATCAGGAGCATCCGCTGGTCGTTGATCTTATCTAGGTCGGCCTGTGCCATTGCCCAGCGCATTCGAGGCAGATACAGCGAATGCAGACTCTGGGGTGCATAGATGGATAGTGTCCTGAGGATCGTCAGTTGGGGATACAGAGCGAGGCGGATCCCACACACACGGTGAGTTCCTCGACAGATGAGATTTTGCCTGCTGAGAGCATCAGAAGGTGGTCATCAGAAGAGGGCATCCCATAGCTTCACATTGGATTCCGAGCTCGTAATCGGTATTTATCCAGGGAAAAAGGAGGGAGCCATAGTAGGGTGACAGAAACCCGATGGCGACGCGGGCGTTGTCGGTCTGTCGCTCTACCGAGAGTGCCGGTGCACCGGAATCATCCAACTGACTCAAATAATGGTCCTATGAATCGAAATGCTCTTTCAATTACAATTCGAGACAGGACGCCTCGGAACAAACCGGAGCAGGACGAATTGTGACTTGGTCCCCACGTCGAAGCGTGGGCATCTTTGAAGCACTGATAGCTATAGGGAAGACTCGACAGTCAACTGTGGCAAGTAATCCAGAGCTATGAGATCCTGTTAGGCTGTGGTGGTCATACTGTAATGTGACAGTAGTTTTGGGGGGACCCCGCCATATACGACGCGAATCGTTTTGGCTGGGAGTTGGCATCTACAGCTGAGAAGAGAGGCGCAGGCAATTCAGAGTTCAATCAGAGTCGAGAAGTGGACACAGGTTTCAGTTTCGGCGCTCGCTGCTCACGCAATTGTGCAGGGCGTCAACATTGACCATGATCGACCGGCGATCGTGACGAGTCACGTGCCGCTTGCCGGTTCGAATTCCCAGTTGAGTTTTTAAACTTCTGCGTCTTCGAACTATGTAGCTACCAGCGAACTTCCTTTATTCATGATCTAACTTCCGAACTTCTTGGCAATTTCAATAAGTATTGCTGTTGGATCTACTCCTACGCAATAATCATACATGTAGACCTGTACTAGTACTGTCCCAGTCCGCAGGATATTCGCTAGGATCTGGGGAGATTGATCCCACCCCCAAGCCATGTACTCATCCTACGCAGATTGTGTTGTTCCAATTCCTCCAAGCGAACCTTTTCAACCAAACGTTCAGTTATAATCGTCGCAACAAAATGGACATGGCACCTTTGCACTCTCGAGTTCAGCTTGAGTGTTTTGTAGTTTATGTTGAAGTTCCTAATTATAAGATGATCAACACGCGTACAGCAAACACGGGATGGGCTAACTTGACATTTCTGGTGGTAAGTGGAGATTGTGCGATTATCTTTGTCGCGCTCCCTTTTCAATTGCTCGATCTGAATTCTGTCTGCTTCTGAAGCGCTCCTTGACCACGGCGTCAGAATTCCGCATTTTTCTTATAAAATCAAAGCGTACCTTCGCTCTGATTCCAACAAAGTCTCCCGATCCCCGGCCTGTCTTCGCTCCTCTCTAGCTTCCCTATATGTTAACGTTCACCGGCAGATTCCATACATTTGCATGGAAAATACTGACTTGATGTCATTTTTCAAATGGCGGACAAACTCTTTTGAGTTGTCGTACAACATTTGCAAGTGAGCATTATCCTTCCCAAGTTTCCTGGCTCATTCGTGAGTGGGAGCATTCGTCGCTTGGAAGGCGAAAATACTCCAAGTTTGTTTCCAAAACATCTTGGGTGTCTTGGAGCTCTCTGTGGGCCGTCAGCATGCAGATTTATTGCCGTATAAACTTACTCTATGTCTCTTTCCAGGTTGCTAACACGAGCACGCGAGGCATCGTACTCGTCTTGCAGAACATTCTGGATTTCTTGCAGTTCTCTAAACCACAGTCGCTTCAGCCATTAGGATGCAATGAAGCTAGGAGCATCACGCTATGTTAACAATCAGCTTGCGCAGACGCTCGGCGTGCTCAGTTTTCAAGGTTCGGATTTTGATGTCATGTTCGCTCTTGAGTTCCAAAAGATCGGCCTCCCTACCATCGAGTGTCATAAATGGAAGGAGGTTTGTCGGGGGGCCAAACCTTTGGTTCGCCTCTAGCTCCAGTGCCTCAAAAGTTTCCTGTTGCAACCTGGACGGAATGAGAATCCCTGGTCTCAGTTCGTCAAAAAATGTATATACCAGGATACTTTTCTAAGGCTGCGCCGAAGGCCTCGAATGGAAGCGGCTGCTAGAACAGATTCAGGATCTAAACTGGCAGCGCTGGTGAATACTCACATTCAAAGTAAAGTTCGATGAGAGTTGTTGTTCTCACGTCGTGAGACTCAGTCTCAGATGGCATATGCACCTGGCCTTGCACCGTTCCGTTATCTCTGGTCTCGCTGTCACGACCAGCCAACTCCAGGGTTACGTCTCCCGAATCAATATTGGGAACGGAAGTCTCGCTTCTGCGGACGTCGGCGTCGCTGGCATGCTCCAAATCGCTGCCGATTTCGCGCGAACTCCGAATTTCTGAGATTCTGGCAACAATACCATGTTGTGTTAATTCCATTCCGGCGAAAGTTAAACATACTTTGGTTCGGTATCCAACGGAGGATGCTTTTCCTCCAAACTGTAGATCGATCAGGTCATGTCATCATTAAATGTCAGATTATATGCACCAAGTTACGTGGCCGTGAACACTGCGGAGGCGACCTTGAAGTGTTCGCACCACAACAGCGGCTGGGTCAGATTCAGATCTGCGCTGGCAACCCTGTTGGATACTTACACTGGGAAAACAACGCGGCCAGAGCAGTCCCGATGGAGTGGAACTGATCCTCCAACCTTCTACGCGGTGTCAACATGGAAAACTCTCCTTGTGATGTCTCACTCGTTATCTGTTTGCAAAACCTCCACGAGCGCCTTCAAGCCATCGTTCTCCTCCTGAAGTTTTCTGGATACTGTCAGCCTGTGGGCGTTGGATCCCGAAAGCTCACTTTATGTCTGCTTCCAAATTGTCGACGCGGGGCTTGAAAGCAGCTTCACTTTCATGAAGCCTCCTGCATCGACGTTGAGGACGGGAATCTTTGTGCGTGAAATTACCTTGATTGATCGTCTAGTTTCTTCTCCAACCTGGAGCAGATGAGCCTGATATTGGCTTGCCATGATCAACGTACGCACCGAGTTACATGGCCGTGAACATTACGGAGGCGACTTTGAAGCGTTTGCGCCACGATGACCGCTGAATCCGATCAAGAATATGCACTAACAATTGCCTGTTGGAGACTCACATTCAGAGAAAAGCACAACTAGAACTCTGCCCGTTCGCTCATCAAACAGCGTCGGGAAGAGAACGGCACTCTGGTTGTGAAGTTGGTTTTCCAGGTCATTGACCTGATCAGTCTGAGTTTCTGTTTCTTGCATTTGTCGCAGACATTTCGCTTCGGCCTTTGTCCTCGCGTCCTCGGACCTCTCGTTATCTTTTTGCAAAGCGTCCACGAGGACCTCCAAGCCATCGTTCTTCCCCTGAAGTTCTCTGGATACCGTCAGCCTGTGGACGTTGGCCATGGATCCCGAAAGCCCACTTCATGTCTGCTACCAAATCGTCAACGGAGCTTCACTTTCGCGAAGCTTTCTGCATCGACGTTGAGGACGGGTGTTTTTGTGCGTGAAATTACCTTGATTTGTCGTCTAGCTTCTTCTCCAGCCTGGAGCAAATGAGCCTGATACTGACTTGCCGTGATCAACGTACACACCGAGTTACATGGCCGTGAACTTTACGGAGGCGACTTTGAAGCCTTCGCGCCACGACGACCGCTGGATCCGATCAAGAATATGCACCGACAATTCGGTGTACATGTTGGGGACTCACATTCAAAGAAAAGTACAACTAGCACTCTATGTGAATGAACCTGCCGAACGAATGATCATTATGTAGCGTTAGCAAACTGCGAAAACAGCATCGCACGTACATCTTGTTCCTGCATCTCAATCCCCATTTTCCCATCAAACGGCGTCGGAAAAGAACGGGACTCCTGACCTGATGAGTCAGAGTGTCTATTTCCTTCCTTTGTCGTAGACATTTGACTTCAGCCTTGTTCCTCGCGTCCTCGGACTTCTCGTTATCTTTTTTCAAAGCCTCCACGAGGGCCTCCAATCCATCGTTCTTCTCCTTGAGTTTTCTGGATATTGTTAGCCTGTGGGCGATGGATCCCGAAGGCTCACTTGATGTCTGCTTCCAAATTGTCAACGCGGACCTTGAAAGCAGCTTCTCTTTCGCGAAGCTCTCTACACCGACGTTGAGGATGGGTATTTTCGTGCATGAAATTACCTTAGTTGGTCATCTAGCTCGGAGACGCGGTTGTCATGGTCGAATTTTATGGTCTGGATCTCTTCGTCATGCTTGCGGTCGCTCGCTTCCCTATTCCCGATGACCAGTATTGACCTTCGTACTTTCCATTCGCAAAATCTGTCGTACATACCGTTGTTCACCCTGTAGCCTCAATGCTTCGAGAGTCTCTTGATGCTTCTTTTCCAACCTGGAGTCTATGATTCCGCTGTTTCGTCGTCATGAACGCCAGAATACGTACCGAGATACATGGCGGCAATTCTCGCCGAGACGAGCTTGAATACTCCGCACCACACCGACCGCTAGAATAGAGAATGGATTCAGAACCTGCGCTGGTAACGCTGTTGGATACTCACACCCAAAGAACAGCTCAACGACAGCAGCATATTTATCAACCTTCATAACAGGTTAATTACAATCAGGTTGGAACATATCAGGAACACACCAGCTTTTTCCGAAGAGACACCATGAAGTGGAATTTATTACGTTCGTCCTTAACAAGAGTGGTGAGACCCTGTAGGATAATCAGGTATGCTTCATGACCGAGGTCCGTTTGATCATAATCCTGCAGGTGAATACTGTCCGATCGACGCAGCAAAATTCGCATGAACTCCTGATCGAGCTCTTCGAGCTCTTTCGTCTGGGCAGTCATCGAGTCCGTAAACATCTGAAGTTGTTTTGCCACAGACAGAGCCTATTTTCAAGCTTGGAACAACACGGTAGGAATGGCCGGCTTTCGAACCTGCGATTCTTCATCATCATGTGGGCTGTCTGCAAGCCACTCTTTTTGATTGTCCAACAGGCTGATGGCGGCATAACATTTGACAGTTCCAAAGTGAAAATACATTCAACTTACAGTTGAGCAATCCTGGATTCTTGAGATCGAATGGTCGTTTGGTGCTGTAAAAGTTGTCTTTCTGCCTCAGTACTAAGCACGAGAGTAGATGAGCCAGGGAAGGTCGTGATCCAAAGGAAATACCCACAGCCTTGATCGAAAATTGAGGATATCTGCATCACAGAGCTCGAGAGCATGGATCTGAGACACGAGGGTATCCTCTTTCTTATGACTGGTCATGAACAGAATTCAGTGCTGGAAACGAATAGGAGGGAAAGATCTCAACAGTTGTTTCAAGAGCTCCTTGTTTTCGCGTTTTGAGGTTGCGTACAGCTGCTTGAACTCGTTTGTCTTTCTCACAGCAGCTTCAGTTTCATCCTCTATCCGATGGGCAAGTGCCCACAGGCGGTAGAAAATTTCGGGCATCGATCTGACGATGATTGAGGGTTGTGGTTGTTACGACTTCAACTCACATGGATAGATCTATGTCCCGGTCAGAGATCACCTTGACAGTATTGCCCTGTATTTCCGAAATTTGACTGTCGAGTGCATTTCGTTGTTGAGAGGTAAGCGTTTTCCAGGCCGTTTGGGCCCCGTTATTTCGTGACTTCCGCGTGCTGGCGAGGAAGAGGGGCATGGATGATCCTGGCATCAGCTCCAAATCCATCTGAGAGGACGGCGTGGAGGTCTGGAACAGGAAATTCCCAAACCATTAAATCACCGTTTGAGTGGAGGTCCTTGAGGAGGTGGAAATAAACATTAGACACGAGTCGCTGCGCTGACGAACTCGCTCTTCGTGTCATATAGGCTCCGGTGGGATCCGGAGCGAACAAATGCGGATCACTTGAAAATTGTGAATATTAGGCGGTACCCAACGCAAACTTCGACGTCCCTGACGTGGATCCCAATTTTCTCGAGACCCTCAGTCCAAAAGGTTCCATCATGAAAACAGGCGCAGAGATCCTCTGACTGATCTGTAAGTTCAACACCGAGGCCTTTCAACAAGGTGAGCAAGGCTTCAAGCATAACTTCCGATTGTGATTCTGCCATAGCTAAATCACACTAATTCCAATATTAAGGCCAACACTCTGGATCAGATACATTTAGGACTTGAAGGTTACTTACAGGTTTCTGGCACGTATACTAACTTGAATTCGAAAGGGCTGGATCGACCAGGACGACTAGTTGCGAGGGAGGGAATCAGAATTAGAAGGCGATGCGAGAATCTGATCCTGTATGACTCAGCGGTCTAAGGGAAAAGGTGCACGGCCACCGATCGCGAAAGTCACCGTGCGCGTGTCAGCACCCTACCTCGGCAGTTATAATTATATATAATACATTCTTCCTTCCTTCCTACACCGCCACAATCAACGAACCACCTCGCGATAATTAGTTGTTTTAATTGCGCTGTGTTCTGCTGAGTGGCAGAAAGAGTAGTGGTGGGAGGGTCCGGTTCGGAAATCGGTCCGAACCTGAACCGAACCCGAACCGGACGCTGCGTTCAGGTTCAGGTTCGGTAGTTTACTGAACCTGAACGCAAAGTTCGGTTCAACGTTCAAGCCGCAAGGTAGGCGTTCGAACGCTGAACCGAAGATCCAAAAATTAGGTATATTTCCGATGATTTTCTGACTTTTGAACCATCATTGCAACCGAAATTTACAGTTTTGAAGCCCACCGTTACCTATCTTTACGATTCCAGTCAATATTAACATGGTTCAGCTTGAAAAGACCTTCATCTTGTAGGTTGGAAGTGGCTGTGAACGTCCCGGCAAACATCAGATGTAATCGAGGATGGTTTCTTTTGCCCAAATTGAGCTTCAGAGCTTCGCATTTGCGATATTATAGTCCCCAAAGACGCTCTGCAGTAAATTTGAACAAATTTTCTAAGAGATTTCGACTCCCGAGATGCCCGATTTGCATGCAGGCTCGAATTCGAACGCGTTCGAACGCGAACCGGACCTGAACGCGAGTTCAGGTTCGGCGTTCAGCACTTGGCTGAACCGAACGCAGGGTTCAGGTTCGGCGTTCGGAGCAAAGTGCCCCGACCCTGAACCGAACTGAACCTTCCCAGCACTAAGAAAGACGGGTCGATTGATCATAATATTGGAGAGCAGTTAGTTAATGAATGTTTATGAACATCTCACGATCAGTTCATCCGACGAGAGGATTGACTCCATCCCTCTGAAGTACGATGCGATATAAATGTCCGCAAGCACACCCTCGCCGTGATCAAGTGGAACTCGATTGCACGATATTTTACTTATTTTTCTGCTGGATTCGACATTTTGCTGCTTCGTTTTTTTGAGACCACATCTTCAACAATACCAATGATCAAGGGCATCATGATCCACAATTCATACATACACAGGTAGTTCGATTCCAAGTAAGATGCTGGAGCGTCTACAGAGAAGACTCGTAGGTGAAATCATCATCCGCATACATAGAGAGCGAGAGGGTGGGGATGGTAGGAAAGGCCCGTCGATAGAACTCCCTTGTCATGCTGCTTCTTGTAATATGCAGATTCTGGATCTTGCATTTAGACCTCGATATGACGTATTCCAGTGTGCGAATGAGGTCTTCGTGATCTTCCAAAATCTTCTCGTCCAATGTCAGCTTCTGGAGAGCAGGGACAATGAGAGCCTCGACTAATACTATCACCGATGTCTGCTCTCTGCTCCTGTCTTCCAAGACCAGAGATTCCAAGCATGGTAGCTTGAGCCACGGTATATCGTCAAGTCGGTTCTCGCCATCGTTGTGGAATACCAAGGTGCAACGTGTGAGGTTGAGCGTTCGCGGCAAAATTCGGAAGCATTCGTCTACACTGACGCGCTCCAAAGTCAGAGATGTCAAGTGCTCCCAGGGAAAAATGAGTTTCGATATGACACTGCCATCGAGAGTAAGGGTGCGGAGGAGAGGTACATCAAACTCGACGGAATCATCGCTACTCGATTCCGAAGCTGACAAAGTCAAAGAGCGGACCATCGGCATCGCGATCGGGCAACCAATCTTGGGGGAGACGTAACGGAGCCAGGAATATGACTTCCAGGTACTCCCATCGTGCGGAGCCCATCTTCGCGGACTCCGTGAATATTTGATGCAGGAAATAAGCATCGTTGCTGGTGATCCAGATGGATAGAGGGAGGGACCCGGACCTCATCATCAAGTCTTCGAAAAGGCGACAAATCTGCTTGGATGGGAGCTCGAGCTGGGGAGTATCGAATTCGATAGCTCTCCATAATGCAGGTGTCGCAATCGCCACAGATCGCCATTGTCGGCAGACGTGCGTAAGAGAAATCGGGGAATCGATCCCGGCGAACGGAGGTGTTTCGGGGTATGGTGGAAGGAAATGGGTGAAGATTTCCGACGTGATTTCATTGGATAGCGTCAAGACGGGATATGTGTATGCATCGAGCCTCCCCTGAACTAGAGATCGCTCTGCACGTAGTGCGGGGAGCGAGTGCTCAATATCGAGGATCGCCGTGTCCAAAGACAGGATGCGCGCGCGATCGGCCGCCATTGAACTGAGCATGACAGGCAGGGTGCTTGATAAGACTTGGCTGTGGAGGGAAAAAATCTAATCAGCAAACTAAACGAATTTCATGAACAGAGTGGAGTTACTGAAAATCAAGCAGCACAACTTGGACTTGAGCGAAAAAACAGTAGACGTGTGAGAGGTTGCCACTGCCACGATGCATGACCTTGGCCTGTGTACATTGCAGAATTCGAAGCTCGTGCTGAACACTCGGGGAAATCCGTTGCATGAGGAAGTTCTGTCCATATATATATATATACTGTACCATATTAATATCGAAATTTCGACCGTAGGTTCAGTCACAGGTCACATTGGACTTTTTTTTGATGTATGCAAAAATCGCCTTTAAAAATTTGCAAATCGCTGAACCTACGGTCGAAATGGTACAGTACTCGTAACTCAAGTACAGGCGGGGCCACGTGACCCGAACCTGAGGCAGTGCACACCTCAGCTACTGAGGTCGTACTGTTTCGAAGGCTTATAACTGTAAGTAGTGTGCCAATGTTTTTCTCGTCGTGTTCTAAGAAATCATGCCCTTGTTCTGTCGTGCTTCCGGTCACTCATTCCTTTCTGCTAGAGATGTTTTCCCAGATGGGTGCTATGCGCGTGTATGGGCGGTATGAATGCCGTGAAGTTGAATGATGAGACAAAAATTTAAAAATGCCAAAGAAAAGGAGCACATATTGCGACCATGGCCGCGAGCAGATCTAGAGCAAGAAAGTGACCCGGACACGCTCGCGTTCGTCTCATTTGATGAAAAATATCATGATCAGCTAAGATTCCGAATTCACTACGAAGGTACTCCGCTGGGAACAAGAGTCGCGGGAAAGAACCTTTGACTCCCCGTTTCCATCTCTGCATCCCAAGGGAGGATATGACTGTATTTATCATCCGACCGGAGTCCTTCGTCAAACCGGGTCACCATGCGCTCAGGATTCTCGATTCCAACCATCTCGCCGTACATCTGGAGCGCATGACGGAGCTGCTCATCAACAGTCGCGGGGGTCCACCGAATTTCTCCGTGCCGTTGACCATGATGGTCGGATCTGGAGCACCAGGCTTTCTTGTAACGGGACAGGCAGCAAGCCATGTGGATTATGGTATCCTGTATGAACATGAACAAAGCGCGTCGCCAGTTTGGAATAGTGAATACATTGACGATCCCTTGGAATGTCAAGGTGCCACCCAGTTGGATGCTCAGAAGCTTGAAGTGCGTTTCCATGTGCCTTGCGAGCTTGAGGGAGGATGATACTCCAGTAAGGTACTCGGTACGTTGATCTTGTGACATGCCGAGAGCAAGAGGTTGACACAAAGCCGGGTATAACATAATATAACTCTGTAGGCAAAGCAATTCCAACAGACCCTGCGTTGTTGCTAGATCAGGGAAATGGTTCTGGTTGATCGAGGCACCTGGCAGAACATCAGGGTCAATCAGGAAAATGAATATCCTACGCTTAGGAAACCGCACCCTGTATAATTTTTTCAACCCAAAAAATGAATAGCCGGACAAGCAGCCGCCGAGCAGAATCCAGGCTTGATGCGTTTGACTCGGTGACTATTTGATGGAGCACGGCCTGGACCGCCGCCAATGCTTGGGCAGCGTGAATGGTGTGAACACCAAACGCAACGGTGTCCTCCAAGGCGATACTAAAGTATCGCGTTCCATGTCTGATGAATCTAGCAACATTAGTGTCAACATGAAAAAAAACTAGCGCATTGGTTTGAGAGGACGGACAGTGCCATGTTTGGGAGCAGCAACACGAACTCCCATCGGATACCTTCGTCAGTGTGGGTTATGTTAAGGGCCTCACTTGAGCCCAGGCCGTCCTCATGCAGTGGGACGGCGATTCCCAGCAGCTTTGCACCGGTGAGCACAGTCATAACCGTGGCAAAACAGTCCATTTGAATGGGAGAACTGGTCATCCTGGTCGCAATATAGCCCCAGCGCATATCCATTTGTGGAATTTGCATAGCGGGCAACTTCAAGTCGGGACAGTACCGTAAATGCGTTATGGCTTGCTCGGCGGATGAAAAGGAACTAATAGAAAAAGAATGTCAACATATTCGTGGGAATTTAATTGACAGGCCTACGCCAATCCTGGAGGGAGAGGAATGTATTGGTTTGACAGAGGATAGCGAGTGTGAATATCCTTTCGAGGCAAATGACAAGGATCACAGACACGACTCAGCGTGCTCTCGTCAAAACAAGGGGGCGGTTCGGCCCCGATCCCCAACATGAGCACGCATCGATGACGAGGAAGGAGATATTGAGTGCGAGCTGTAAGCGAGTACCACTCGTCGCGCGTGCAGACAAAGAACAGGCTGTGGACTGCTGAGGGCCGGATAGCAAGATTTGGATCCCGAGCACTAGCACTCAAGAAAAGTGGGAGCTCTGTTTTAAGGGCAAGAATTATTCGTGCCTAACCAATAGTTACACCGAATCACTATACAGTCGGTATTAGGGCTTACATGGACATGGGCGGCGCTGAACAAATACTCCCGCTTGTCGTATTCCCCTGCTACTTCGCCGGGAACGTATATGTGTAAGCTGATGTCATGTTGAAGCTGTACATGTACATGTCATAATTGAAGGCATCCGCATGCATGGAAATGAATGCGAGCACTCACGCGCACTAGCATTTGGTCCTGATCCACAACATGGTCATGTCGGTAATTATAAGCCGAGTAATAATGATCATGACGAGATCTACTCACGGCCATGTGCAACCTGCTTGGTCCCACATGGTTGCCCGGCCCCACATGGACACATAAACCCGTACCGCGATTGTTCATGGTCGAGTCGCTGCTCATGGACTGGTCGACCAATCTGGTCGAACTCGAGGGCATGTTCCTCGACGCATTCTGACCTTGACCCTTGGATCTCCGCATCTCCCCATTTCTGTTGTCGCCTTCGGTATCCGACGCATATTCTTTCCCGAATGATCAATAACGTCTAAGGATAGCGGGTGGCCGTGGACTCACCCAAAGCCTGCATATACTGCGGAGCACAACCTCCTGTAACGATTTCTCGAACATAAGGATCCTGGAAAAACGAGCGTCGAATCTCTTGCGGCTCGATCTTGCGAGCCGCAGCGAACAAAAGCTGTTTCCAAAGTATTTTGTTGATTTTGTTGAGCGGATGCTCAGGATCTACATGGTGCGCATTGCCGCCCGCTAGCCATATCTTGTCACCAAACACGTCATGCTCATCTTTTAATCAAGGAATAGAAGACGAACATCGAATGTGGCGGTCCCTCGATAGTAATTCGGTGACGAATAGCTCACGTCAAGCATTAGGAAGATTGGTGAGACAGTCACAGCGACCGCAAGAGGGGCTGCAAGTGAGATCTCTTTTTCTTGCTGGCTATAATATGATTAGTGTCAAGCTGCGCGCACATGAATATTCAGTACCTCAACTGACGCTTGAGAACATCTTCCAACCTCGAATAACCCTATGAAAGAACAGGAAGCCCGACGAACCGAAATTTCAAAACCGCAATGAACGTACCTCCAACATTACCCTCAAAATTAATGTAGCATTTCGCAAGTTTGTCTCGGGCTTCGATTCCTGTATCTTCGGGGGTATGAGCGCGGACTGGATATGCTTCGCCAGTTCTTCAGGTTCATGATCTGGCATGGACTGCTGGGTGGTTTGTAGATTGCCCGACTTGACATAGATCTCGTGGCCCTTCTTTAAGACCTCCGTCCAGCTTCTCCGCATTCTGAAATGCTGAGGGATCCATCACCCTCGTCAGAAATTTGCAGCTGATCACAAAACTGGGACTAACTACCTCCCGGTAAGTGCGTTCGTTTGTCGGCCGCGTCGGTTCTCGTGGAACTAACACCGCTACACGAGTCGGGGTTGGTTCGCTTGCATGTAGAATTGCGTCGAAGACCAGCAGCGGGAGAAAGTTCTTGATCACCTCTCGAGTTTGGTTGTTTCCGACACCGAGACCTTCTATTGGCCTGAGCTTGAGGTGGAAAGCCACACGTTCGCGGTCCAGGCTATTTGCTATTGTGAAGGAATCACGCGCATGTTTTAGGACCGACTTGACGAGAGCACGGCACTGCGGAAGTGTGGCACCAAGGCCTTCGCCGTAAATTATCTGGGATAGGTGATCTTCCGTGGGACGACGGTGTCGATTTTGGTGCCCAAGGGCAGCAGTAAAAGGGTGAATCCATGGCCCAGGAGTTGCGAACGGATTGATCTCATTGGGATTCGCCATCGACAAGTCGGATCCAGAAATGGAGCAAGTCGCCGTCATCCTGCAACTGAAGGTTCGTCCTTGAGCGCTTGAGCTCGCACTGCCACTGATTGATGCCAGTGATTGACGACACGACAGCATCGATGTCTTTGTTGCGAGCTTCATCCTCTTGTCCCAATCCACCCAATCCTTGGAAGCGCCCAAATCCAAATGCTGACCTGATTTCGAACGCACAGTGGTTCCAACCCAAAAAACTGAAAACAAGCGGGTTTTTTGGTCTAGCTCAATATCTGGACACAACGCCTCTGGAGCCAGATTTCCATCACGACTACTTCCTGGGCGAGGATGGATCGGCCCATTCCGCTCAGAGCTCGCAAGCCACAGTTCTTCGCGAGCTTTCCTCATACTCAGCGTGTTCGTGTCAAAAATCTGTGATCGTGAGGAGCGCTGATTAGGACACAACTCGCAGACTTTCGAAATAAGAACAACCCGGATGACACCAGCTTCGATTGTCACCTCCTGAATTACCCCTTTGTACAGGTCGAATATCCCAATACGGATGCGTCCGAGGAGCACGTCTTTTCCTGATCCAGACAAGCTCATGCTAACGAGAGTTGTTCATGACTAGATTTGTGCTGTTGGAACCCGTTTACGAATCCCACTATAATCCAATAGCGCACCTCGAGAGCGTCCTGAAGACAATCATAACCTGTGCGTCAAATTTATTTTCAAATGTTCTCGCTGATCCTCTCCAGGCTTTCTGAATCCCTCGCAACGAGCTCGGATTGGGCCAATGCCAGGAACTCCTGATCATGTTCTTGGGGAGGACTGCCCCGAGCTCGTATATGTCCGTCGAGCGATATTCGCACCTGACGGACCTGCTTTCTTCAAAGCGGTAACTGACATCAATACGATCTTGAGGGATATAAAATATCCATGGCCACCGGACACCTTGGGAAATCCACTCAAACAGGTTGTAAGTTCGTGGACGAAGACTGGAATCCCCGACGCGGTGCTGTTCCAAGTTCTTGATGAGACCAGGCAGCGGAGGCGTAGGGCACTCAGCTGCTCAGCTCTCTGAGGCCAAACCCTGGTCAGACAAAGTTTATGGCGAGCTCCTTCCACCCCTGGTTCACGGTATCTTGAGGCGTACCAAACTCCGAGAAAACTCGTTATTTATAGATCTTGGGAGCGGCATTGGCAACGTTGTCGTGCAGGCCAGCCTACAAGCAGGTTGCCGTGCGTATGGCATCGAGCTGGACGCGACGCGGGCGAGAATCGCGAAGGAAATGGTAACCAATTTACGAACCCGCTGTCTCTTGTGGGGGCTCAAGATTGGTGACATTGAGCTCGAGGAGGGTGATATGTTGCAGAGCGCCAGAGTGACCGAATTAATACCTCTGGCCGACGTTGTGCTTATCAACAACGAAATATTCAGCTCGCAACGTGAGTTACCTCCTTTTGTTTTGCTGCCGCTGAAAATATCTACGCTCAGTCAATGAAAATTTGCGTCTCAAGCTTGTCCATCTCAAAGAAGGCGCAATTGTCATCTCACTCGAGTGCTTCAGAGCCTCGTGCTTTAGCAAACGGAATGCATGGCTAGTTCTCTTGCGCGGAGGTCTTTCGCTGATCCACTTTCAGCCTTCGGACACGAGTCGAATCTTTGATGTGGAGTGTATTTTATACCCCTCGGACAGTGTCTCGTGGACAAACAGCAGAGGAGGATACTTCATTCATTATACCAACCGCACCGCCTTGCGCCGCAGTCGTCCACGCGGGTCGCGAGTTGGACGCTGACTTGCTTTGAAGCAATTCTTGCAATATCAACATCATGCTTCTGGATCCAGGCCCAGATCTATTCATGATTGAGGCGATTCTTGTGATCACGTGTGGTAGGAATTGTTGCGATACACACGTGTAGATTTCGACGCATATATATTCACCTCGAAATCGAATATTCCCGGACGCGGGTTCTTATCTCTACCATGGCCACCCAACCCTTTCCAAGCTTCAAGCCATTCAAAGAGCTAAGAGCTCACAAAGGTTCAGTTGACTGCATCTCCTTCTCACACGACGGCGAATATCTGGCAACTGGTGGCCGGGACAGCAAGGTCTTCGTGTTCGAGACGCGCTCCTGGGGCATAGTGCGTCATTACATGGCTGACGCACCAGTCAGGGCCCTTGCGTGGGACCCTAAAGCGCCCAAAACTTTCACCTGCGGTGGAAGGAGCGGTGTCGTGAATGTGGTCAATTTGGACGTAGGTACACTGATACTCTCGATTGATTGTGTTGATGGCACCTCAACAGACTACGCCGATTGGGTTCAACGTTAGAGGCGTCGTGGAAACATTAGGGTACGAAAAGAATGGCAGACTCCTTGCCGTTGGTTTCTCGAACAAGGTGGAAGTTTTCAAGAGTAAATCGTCTTGTATGTTTTCGAAAAGGAAACAAGGAACTACTGATTGATTCGGATATAGCTGAGGCCGCTAGCCCAGCAGTCTTCTGCACTTCGCGTCCTAATGCAGAAAAGCGTTCCAATCCAGAAAAGGATATCGCAGTTGCTGTGAATTTCTTCTCTAAGAAAATTATGATAGCGAGTTTTATGCACTCTGGGATCTAGTACGTGGGTTCGCGATATGCCCAATGAAAGCTAACGGTTCAACACGTTTCAGCGCATTCGATCTCGAGCATCTGGCAGTCGGGAATGAGGCCCAGGTACTTTGGCAGCTCAACACAGAGGGCGTCGTGTGAGTCTCAAAAGGAACTGTCTCTAAATCTATTACTCTGTATGAACTTGATTTGGCAGCGTGAGTTCGGCGTTGAACTCCCGGGTCCTCGTCTCCGCTGCTCGATTCAACGGGATCAGATGGCACGATTTAGAATCAGACGGCAGACCGGTCTCAACGTCACCTCGCGCCGTTACAAGTCTATCCGGATCTGCATCCCAAGAGGAGACTCTCCCCGCCGCACTCATTTTACCCATCATTTACATCAACAAAAACACCGTCGTTGTAGGATCTGAAACGGGAGAGGTTCGGATCTCCAATGATTTGGACGATGAAATCCAAATTCTGAGCCATCCCAGTGGTGAGTTAATTAAATAAAGCTTGAAAGATCACTTACTTGTTGATTGGAATCTTAAACAGGGGACCCCGTACAGGCGCTGGTCTGAGTATTCATCCGATTCGTAAATTTGGATCTGACTTTCCAATGCCAGGCCTATCATCACGCTGGCCGTGGCCATTTACTGGCCACTGGTGTCTCTGACGCTGACGAAGAGTGTTTCGTTACCATATGGGTCGGTTCGAACGCCGTCGCGGTGAGTTCCCGACTTTTATGACGGGGGTACAGCCAAGTGAAGTTCATTGATCAGGGGCAACGTCCGTGGCGCAAGCTCACCCTAGCCACTCTGGCAGGTGGACTCCTCTCGGCATTCGCTCTGCGGTACAGCGGCAATGACCAAGCATGGCCCACAGGAAAGTGGTTTCCGAGTCCTCCCGGGAATCTGTTTCCAGGAACAAAAAGATTTGTTGACACTTACGCTGTGACCAAGACGGTTGAGGTAACAGTGAATGTCGCTGCTAGCCACGTGGTTCGTATCCTCCGAATTGTGCTTCCATGAGGCTGATGCAGTGAGATCTTAGCCGGAAGTTCAAGTCCGTGGTTCTGCGGCCGAGTCAGCTGTACCAGTGACTGTCGATGCAACGGCGGTTACAACCAGCGAGATCAAAGAGCATGCTCCGATCCAAGACCCTGCTCCTGCGGCCAAGCCGGCTGTGCCACTGACTGTCGATGCTGCGGCGAGCAGGGCGGTCGATGGCCAAGCACATGGGCCTACGACCGAGACAACGGCACCAATTATTGCTGCGTGGGATACGTCCAGTGTGGTTCGTCTTCTTCAAAGTTTTCCAACGTGTAGCTGATCCAGCGTATGATCATAGGCGGCGGAACGGGTTGCTTCACTTTCCGTCGGCGCACCGTTAGCCATGGATCCAGAGGATTGAGAATACGAGGAATAGTCAGTTTCTTTTGCATCAATGTCCTGGGATTCTAGGACTTCCAATTGAGGTACGAACGAGATCTGAGAATTAAACCCTGCCAAGAGGAAAATAGTTCGGCTATCACAAGTTCTTACAATCGGTGATGAATTGATTGATTTTATGATCCTGAATTAACAATCTCCCTACGTATACGGTGAACCCAATTGATCATGAACAATCTGCCAGGCTCAGTGTGAGCTGGTCGACGTGCATGCGCAAGCACATCGTCTGAGCGAATCTTTGAGCCGCGGTATATTTCTATTGCTTCCATTTGTTATAGGGCACCTTTTCCTGGAAGTTCGAGTATGTCAACAAATCTGTAACTCGTCCATGCCTATCTGGCCATTTGGAATTGGGTGTGTTTGTAGCTCACAGAAATATCCCACACAGGTGGGTCCAGGAATGCCCAGAGGGCCATGGCCAATACTAGTATTGTATAATAAACTCGATTTTAATATAAATCTAGATCCGGCGTTTCCTGAATAGGTCAGGTCGGCACCGCCACATGAATGACTGAATTAGGTCGAAACCTGTGGTGAACAGATCTAGATCTAGTAATCTCGGCTCCAGATCTTCACGGGGTTAACTTGGGCACTGCGATCAAAAGATCACAGCGCACATCAACCCGTGAAGATCTGGTGCATTTTGACCGCGGGGCTTGCGCTTGCCTGCCAAAATGAGCCGGCCCGCGGCAGGCAAGCGCAACCTTGCCGACCAAAGTGCACCAGACGTTATAGGGCAGTCTCCCGCGATCAAATTTTACCATCAAAACTGCCTCGGCGACATCTCGACATCCCGTTTTGGACTGCCCTTATAACGTCTGGGAACGAGACTAGTTACTGATGTAGAACCCGATATTAATCTTCGTCATCTCAAATTTTTCCTTTAATCGCGAATTTCCTTGTACGTGTACGTGTGTATACGTAGGCCTAGGTCCAGGTCCATTCCAGCTGCTCACGTGCGTTCCATATTGTTGATCATCAACATGCGTACCGAGAAGATAATTATAAATACCAGTAACGGTACCGTAGCAACTAGCTATAAATCTAGCCCTTCAGGATACTGTCAATTGTGACCTCAATCCATCCATGTCGCTCCTAACCTCTTTGTTCGCCCGTCCTGTTACAGTCATCGAGCTTCCCAAAGGGAGAAGACCACTGGCCGATCCGTCAAGCTATGTGGATGTAAGTGCTTACAAAACCTACAGCATTCAATACTCACACTTCATGATCATAGCCTCGCAGCACGCGGTTCCCCAACCCTGCGATGGCGCTCTCGAAACAGCCGGAAGAGCGAACTATTCGCGTAAAGACGTGATACTCTAAATTTTCTATCGCCGGGATACGACTCACCGAACTTTCAGAGAACCGACCGAAGTGTATGATATACTCCACTCTATTAGAGCTAGAGTACTGAGTAATTGCCGCAACCTCTGCCTCACATGTACAGCAGGCAGTCTTCAGAGTCGCACCGCTCACGGATAGGATCGGATCGCGAACACGAGGTCATTCTCGAAGATATACTGGCTACAGTGCTGGACACCGCCCAGATCGACCGGTATGCCGAGATGATTGGGATGGCTGTGGAATTCCCCAACGCTGTCGGGATAATAAGAGCTGTTCTCGACGGCCATGATCATGAGCAACGAGCGACAGATCGCGTTTTATCGCTGTATGGTCTTCAAGTTGGACTGTACGTTGTTTCCGGCATTTACAGCGATAGCAACTTGAAATTACGAACAGGGGTCTAACCAAGTCCACACGCCCTAGGCCTACAGCTAGGTTCTCGACCGCCCGCGCACGAAAGGGCAAGGACCTTCCGCACTCGACCGTCATCACGCCACCCAGAACTGTTTCAAACGCCGATGACTCTCTGCATGCGGTGGCTGGTCCGTCGCTTTCCGCTGCCACGCCGGACGAACGACCTCACGCGGCTCTCAGCCCATTACCTCCGATGGATATCCATACCGAGATCAGGTCATTCAACAACCGACCAGGCAGCGGGAAGTTCACTTGGCATATGTCCGAGTCAACTCAAAACGTCGATCAACCTCCAAAGATATCCGAAGCAAAGTCAGGCGATGTGTTCATGCACATCAACACCAACCATCCGGATGCGCCGCAGATTTGGGTATACTACAGCGATGTAGACGAGTGGCTGAACGTTACCTCCACCTGGCAGAAGCCTGGAGTCAATCATCCAAGTATAACAAAGCGTCATCTTACTCTCCGCGCTGATCTTACTCCAAACTGGATTCTTTAAATTCTTGTCCACCAGAACTAGTCAATTAATAATTAAATCAATACTGTCCCGATATGCAAAATCAAATCCGAATTCGTAGCCAGCTCGTGTACATGTACATGTATTTGATTTTTTAATTCTGGATCCGGAATATTCCATGAGAGCAAATTTCATGATCATGAGAATTAATATTCGAAAGATCTAGAGCGATGGATCCGGACTGTCATGGATCATGATCACCGACTCCGGATCCCACTCGCTTGACCGGATTCCGGGTGGGCCGGCAGGCCTAGGTTATTCGACTCAGGCCGAATACTCGCTCGAGGAAATTCACCATTCGTTGGATGAGGACATCCGAAAATCTCGCCAAAACAATTGGTTTGGGGGTCTGGGGAATCACCTTCGAATTCGGACCCGGGGACCGGGAGACTGGAAACCGTTACTAGATCCTTTAATTTTCTGAAACCTATCAACTCAATCAATATTGAAAATTGGGTTTACCGTTAGTTGGGGAGCGCAGAAACCAAAAGTATCCCGAAACGATTCCTCGAACTAATTGTTTTTGGAACGTTTTGATCATGAGGGCCTATCATACATGATACATCGTATTCTCCTGAATGTCGACTTACGCTTTAAATGGCCACAAGCATCCAAGGCCAGGAGCTCTTGAGTTCCAGATCTAGATCTATCTGCTCGACCCAAATTTAAAGCCCTCCACCTACTTATCCGAAAATCCTGGGCATATATAAGTACACTAACAGATGTGGCAGTGCGCCTCACAGCACGAGGATATGTGTCATCAAGCGCTTACGTTGGACCATGATGTTTTTGCGCACGACCCGGATATGGTAAGTATCTAACCCGTTTTGGCACCTTACGTGCTTCCGACTTATATGAGGAACTCACGACGGTACAAATTTGCCTCTGATATACTCTCCGTCAATACAACGATATTCGGCTCCGCCCCATTTACGAGATAGCGACAGGGATCGAGGCTTTTGTATGAACGTGCTCGAGGTAAGCTCCCATGAACCTGGAACTGGAGCCTGAGCGACACCGAAGGAGAAAAACCGTGAGGATTAACCTGTTTAACGCAATCAAAGCGTATGTGGCCTTGATATTCCTCAAGTAGGGCACTACACGCCCCAACGCGACCACGATGACCTCTCCCTGCCAGTTGAAGCCCGGGGCAACCTCTTTGAGTGCACCATTCACAGGTGCGGTGGAACTGTAGTATCCCGAGACAAGGAATCGGTCCCGATCTACCTCAACCACCATGTCATGGATATCGGACCCCGCGGCTCTGGTGAAGATGGATTCAATCTTGAGGAATGGCAGCTTACGCAGCCGATCTTGGATATGAGTTAGGCCGATGTTAGCGGCCGGCGTGTTGTTTACTATGTCTTTTGGAATTCGGGTTGGTATGTCGATGATTTTGGCACGTATGTGAGCGTAGGTATAGGCCCTTGCGCGAGTCTGGTGGACCTAATCCAGGGATGAAACAGCTTGGCAATGGCCTTGTTTGGAGAAACGTACTTCAAAACTTTTCCGCGAGGATTGACACGCAGAATAGCCATGGTGGATGCAAAAATCAGCTGCAGCGATTTCGAAGTGATTTCATGAGACCCTGGTTTTTAAACTAATCTGGGAGCATCAACATGAGGCGCGGACTATAAAGCCAATCACAACTCAAATCATGCCATTTACCCATTATTTACTCCCAAATTGTGAAGATTGGTGCACCTAAGCCTCGGTCAGCGAAGGCAGTGCACCGTCCGACCTCAATCCACTAACAAGCTCTGGAAATTCATCCATATGTCACGTGCGGTGTAGAAAGTTGTCATCACTCAGGGAGTGTGAGATCTAGACATGTACATGTACGTGTTGAAGTGGCTTCGAATTCGTGCCCATATGCATGCTGCCTAGCCATGGCGATCGAGGAACCCAAGGTGATGGAGATGTGATGGGCCATCAATCTCGGATCACCTTGATCTTTTCGGCCGTCACCTCGACCACCACAGTTATTATTGCTCCCTGGCTTATATATTTAGATTCTCCGGATCCCCGACAGACGCTATAACTTGTAGCTTGTCCCTCTAGATCTAGCCATGGCCGCCTCACAACCCAATGATCTGCCTCGGCTCCTGTGTCCTCAGGACAGACTATAGATTAATATGAATATTCTCAAGCTGTCGCGCTCGAGATATCGTGTACCGGAGCTAACAGCTGCCGGTGGCACACATGCGAACCTCTCAATTGCTTATTGAATTCCGACGTACATCCTGGTCGGCGCGAGGCTCTAAATTTAAATCCGTAAAAAAAATATGACTTTACTCCACTACGCTCCATTGCCAGTACGTTGTTAACGTAGGACACAGAATTCAAAGCTGCAGCTGATCATGAATGCTGAATCATTCCGGAGATTCAAACGACAGGACCTGCCCGTATCATAAAGCGTCCGCGAACACGACTTGTGCATGGTGCTGTACATGTCCATTAACATTCAAGTCAGCCGAATTCGCCATGACCAAGTATATTCTAGGTCCAACACGTGGATGGTCATATAACTTCTACGTTGACGCGTGCCCAACCATATCTTCGATTGTGCGCCCTGCCAGCTATATAGCTAGCGCTCAATTGCAAAGCTAAAGCCTATCGAATACAATGCCGAAGAATTCGAATACATCGATATCTTCCTCCTATCGGCTGAAACTTATCAGTTCAAGGGCAACACGATCGCGATCCTATCGTAATTACTGCATGGTTTTTCTGGTTGCTGGTTATCCTCAACACATGTGCAGATCTGAATAACAACCCTTCTAGGCCTTCAGATTCGGGATATAAGCCGTACGAAAAGAAATCGCACAACAGCTCGTTCGGTGGTTTTTAATCTCTCGTTATAATATCAAGGTCATTAACGCAGGTACAGAAATTAATTATCCTCAACGTTCCAGTTTGGCCGCTGAGCTCCAGCAACGGATCACCAACTCTCCCTTGGTTTTCAGTCTTCCTTGGTTGATTGCTGAAATGAGGGATGAGACATGGAGACAGTGGGACACGCACCCCCGCCTTTCATGAAGGACATTCCAACCGGGATCCGCTTCCACGTGAGGATTTGGGACTTTTTACACGTCGGAAAATCTTGATGTGCTGCAGGATCTTTTGAGGAGTGTTGCAGTGACAACAAACCTCCACCTTTCGTCTATCGGGTCCGCAACGCAAAAATTTGCCCGGGTGTTCTTCGGGTTCGATGAAAAGTCGGACGCACGAGGAAAGTCTCTTCCTCCCGATGACTCAGTCTTCGGCCTCCTTCTCCTTCAGCTCCATGCGGAGATGTTGGGAAGCCCCATTCTCGAGCAAGGGGTTTCCCCAAGGCAGGCCGGGGATGGATTCAGAGCTAGAAGGGAAAATGAAGTATGTGAGTATTGCAGCTCACGATCGCTGGAGGTCTCGAGTACGAACTCATGTCGTTCCAGCTGCTACAGCGGCTAGCAGACTGGCCAGCAGTTTTAGAAAATGCGGCTAAGTGCTCACCTCATAAACGGGCCTGCATTTTGAAAAATTGGGTGTCCGTGAGTATGGCAATCGCCCATTATCACCAGGTACGTTGTGTCCGATCGACGTGAATTCGAACCACGCTTTCGAAACAGTCACATCATGACAGGGAATTTCTCTCGATCACATGACCGTGGCTAGTACGTATATATATTCTAAAGGGATTAGATTCTCAAGAATGATTTCGCCTTCAGTCCACTCAAGCTTTGCTTATTTATTTCTCCGCTGTTAGCAATGTTGCCCATTTCTCTGGACAAAAGCTTCATGATCGGGAAATCCAGCTCATCAAGGTTTGTCACGCCAACTTTGCAATTATAATGACAAACTTCATTAATTTGTTTGTCCAGGCCCATCTATTCCTAGGGAGAAAGCCTCCCACCCTTCGTAAATGCGAAAAAGCTTTGCTCGAATCGCTATGGAAAGGAATTGATTCCATTGCATGCGCGGAAGAAGCATTGGCCACTTTCCTGGCCCGAATTTTGGACCCCCAATTTTGGTGTCCCAAGGAGTTTGTCTTTGAATCGTTCTTCAACCTGAAAGCTAAAGCGATGGGTGCTTCAACTCCACAACTAAGCCGTGGTATGTTTTCAGACGATTTGGAAAGACCTACTGATCAAATGAAGCCGTTTCGGACTCCACTCACCATCGTGCTTCAGGACCCACACCTACGGTTCATGCTGCAGCTGCTTTCCCGACACACCCTTCGCTCGGCAACTACACCTGTACAAATGGACTGTTCGGTGCTCATGGTGTTCCAAATAAGGATCAAAGAGAACGTATTGGCGAAAGCCGCCCAGGTGTGTACATTTGAAATGGTTCCACATGCACTTTCCTCATGAGTATATTAATATTCTAGGTCATCTGGAATTAGCAGCGCAGCCATGGTTGGAGGCGCCTATTCCGTCGGGTACCATCAACCTGGCGATCCTGGATTTGAAGTCCTACCCGTACGTACCGGGGCCAACTGAGCCCATCCAAGATCTGCAATATATTGCGGCTGGGGATGATGGAAAATCCGGCAGTTGGGCCTCAGAAATTGAGGCCCTAGGCCTGACAGAACCGCTTCCTGTTGCGACGAACACCCCCAATCTCGAAGCAGGAACCTCTGCCAAACTGTCAGAAGACGAGGAGGCGCTCTGGGACCAATGCTTCCATCTTGACCATGATGAATTCGAATAAATGCAGTATATATCGTCCTAGGCCTGTAAATGTTGATCTCTTCTAGTGAAATCATAAAGTACTTGGTTGAAACGAAACGTACATGTAACCAACTGTACAAAAAACACAAATACCGTTACGTCTTATGTCCTCAGACCATACAAGCCGACATGCAAGTGGACAAACCATGTGGCTTCAGAGCTCGCCGATTGTCAGCAAGGATTTACAAGCGAGACAGTGCCGAAGGCGGAACAATTAATCTGTCAAATTGCTGATGTGGCGGCAAATCCCGAGAAGTCCAAATTCAGCATTGATCACACATGCCAGTCCTTCCACCGCCACATTCCTCCCGGCCCTAATTTCGATGACAGCTTCAACTTTGCCTTTCGCCACCCGTTTTGCCCTTGCCTCCAGCTGTCTTCATCTTCAGGGGACCACCTTTCTCGGTCCTCAAGACTGAACAACAGTTGGAGAAACTCCAAAGAGGACCACGAAGCGCCGAGTCTGAGAAAGAGATTTTGCAGCTGAAAAAGCAACATTTACGGGAGTGGAAATGTTTTGGATATAGAGAAGAGATACCCAAACTACTGCATGCTTTGCGGGAGTTGCTGAAGCACAACAGTCCCCTCCCCTCCTTCGATAACGCCTACTCGCAGTTGGCGTGTAACATCCTTTGCGCTCAACTTATTGTCGAGGGCATACCCGATTGCCAGTTCTACCTGGAGTTCTCGGATCCGTACGGGCATGATGCCGAAAGTATTACCACTGACCTACAGAGAAGTTCGAATCCTGGACCACCAAGATTCTGAAACAACGTTCAACATATGCGCACACGGTGACTGTCGAAATGAAGCTGGACGAAAGCCGAGCCGAGGTTGGGTCGTGTGCAGCAAGAGCTCGAAAATGCTCGCTCGGCCCAAAGCGCGGCCATCAGTCAAATAGCAGAACTACAGCTAAGGTTGGCTGAGCGTGAATGTGAACTCTCCCATTTGCGAAACCTTCAGGTGAGTTCTCTTTTCACTCTGCAGATCTTGAAGCTACACCTATGGTAACCTCAGCAGACGAAGGAGGACGGAGACAACGACTGGAGCGAGTTGCAAGACAAGTTGACCCAAGCCAACGCAGCGCTAGATCAGTTGCGCCGGGAGCGTGAAGACATTCAGGAAGACCTAAATACCACGCATGCAAAATATCAACATGCCCAAGATGATGTAAGGCTGTTACTGGCTCATGAATTGTCTAGACCTGTGGCCTCTGACGCTTCACGGTTCAAGGTCAACGCTTACAAAGCTGAGCTAGCTCGGGTGCAGGGACATCTTCAGGAAGTCTGCTCAACAAGGGACCAGCTCCAGAAGATGCAGCAGGAGGGAGGCAGCAAGCAGGTCGACTTGGAGAGCAGGTTATCCCACGCCTGCACCGAGCTGGAGTCCGTTCGGCAAGAGCGGGACGCAAATGCGAAAAACTTAGTTGCTTTCCAAGCCGACGTTGAGACGATTACCATTCTCTTTTTCTCTCATTTTCTGATGCGTTATCAGCTTCACGAAAGATCCGCAAAACAGCTGGCATCCCTTCGCCTTGAGATTGGAACGGTCCAGGCCGAACTGGCGGATGAGCGCGCCAAATCGACTAAAGCAGTGAGTGATTCCCCTAGGCCTGGAAGTCGATGGTCTTTGATGCTTCATGACGACAGGAGAAAGCTTTACAGGTGGAGCGGGATTCTGCAGAACTGGCAAGGAATACAGCGGTAGCGGTAGAAGAGGAACAAAAAAGGAACTTGGTCGTGTCCAGGTAGACCTCGAGAACGAGAAAGTACTGGTAGGTGCCAGCTCCACGCCACCGTTGATTGCTTATTTCTACTCCAGAGGATGAAGGACATGGAGAGCAACAAAAAGAGAGAGAGAAGAGAGGCAAAAGATATGGCCGCTCTTGAGGCCAGCATGGACACGGTAATTATCCTTCCGCTCGTGTTGCGATGTCTGATGCATTAGACTTGTTAGCTCAGAAACCAATCTGCAGAAAAGCTCGCATCCCTTGAGAGAGTGTGATCACAGCCGTCCAGGCTGAACTGGCAGAAGAGCGTGCGAAAACACATTCTAACGTGAGTAACTTGTTCTGGAAGTCGTTTTTCCGATGGATAAAATCACGTCAACAAAGGACTTGGTGAACGTGAAGGTGAGGTGTTCATGATCTCCCAGTTATGAAGCCACTTGTTAAGTCCACACACGCAGGTATGCAGAAAATTCGCAGATTTAGACCTCCGGAGAGAATTGGAGGCGGAGAGCACGAGAGCGCATGCACACTCTGTTGCGAGTACCCTGTTCTAGATCTGGAAGTCAATCGTCTAAACCTAATGTTCAGCAGAGTCCTGGAAAAGAGCGAGAACTATCGCAGCAGGACCTTGAGGAGGACATGAGGGTGAGTGTCCATGTTCTTGGGATCTCGAGCCAGACATCATGGTCATAGTTGGACCAGCCCGCAGACTTTGATCAAGATTTTCCACCTCCGGATCCGACATATTTGCATCTTCCCGAGCAACCCGATACGCCGCAATTGTCCGCGGCTCCACCCCGTCGCCTCCCAATTGTCTTTGATGACGGACCGTCTCGTCCGCTCAAGTCCGCCAAGCATTCATTCGCGCACCAATATGCACCCCAGGCGGCATTCCAAGTACTTCAATTCTCGCAAGTACCATATGTCATACGGGACGGGCCGGACTTCACAGGGTCCCCCGAAGAGTTGAAGTTGTCCCCAGCACCTGGAGGCATCAGCTGGATCAGGTTTTATACAGAGAATAAGCTTGACGAATTCGCCAAGGCGCAAGAGACTAAGGGGGTAAGCTTCTAGCTGAAAATTCACGTATCATGCTCATGGATCGTCTAGGTATCGAGAAAGATAGAGTCCAAGGTTTGTAATCCATACAAGTTTTGACTTTCATTTTCACTCACCAGATTGTAGAAGTTGGCATGCGGTACCTGTATAAGAGCAAGACAACCTTGTGTCATTCGCACAAGGGACACAGGGGAGAACCCCCGATGCTTGGTGTGCTTGGCTATCACCCCGCAACCCAAGTGCCAACCACCCAAGCCGAATAGCAAATTGACCCTAGAATCATATCCTTTCCGAGGTGAGAAGTAATCCTAGCAGCGTAAATGATTGTGACGGTTTTTTAGAGGTAGCTCTGCAGGAGGCCGTCGTCCGATACCATAACGTTGCAGTTCGCAATAAGCAAACACCCGGAAAGTGGATGGGTGATGGGCAGCCTGAATTTATTGCGAATCCGGCTGCTCGGGTGCCTGCTAAAGAGAACCGTACCGGTGCCTAACAGTCCAGCCGAAATTGCGGCCGCTACGGTAAACAGGTTTTAATGTAAGATGTCTCAGTAGCTATTTCATGTCGCACAAGGTCCCTGTAATCATATTTATTCACACCTTGTCAACACCAAGTTGAACTTGAACCAACGAAGCTCCAAGATAACCTTGACGTGAGGCACGAACAGCTTGAGGCTGTCGTAGGATAAGCAAAGTACTGCAAGGATTTGGCTGAGCGTGACGCAGCGTGACATCGTCTCTGTCCGTACACGTCTCGCAGCCAAAGCCTCCTTCACATTTCCTTCTCAGTTTTCTGTACCTCTCGCGCTACAAGTCTTATTCCAATCTGTCGAACACACTCCCAGCCGCTTTAGCTTCTGGAAAACGCGTCCCTTGTACAGGCAACGAGAAATCCTTTCCTCAAGATTGTTCGCGATTCTTCTTCTCGATACGGCTCTGGCACCTCCTCCCGTGAGTCTCATGTATTGATGAGGACTTCGCACAGGCCGCGCGACACTGCCGCGGACTCATCCTCAGTCGAAGATCACCGGATCGATGGTGTCTTCCCCACAGGCTGCGTACCGGCCTGTCGTTTCGTCGAAGACCGCCCGCTCAGCGGCGGCTTCGCACAGGCTGCGCGGCATGGCGTGGCATGGCGTTCCCCGAAAATCGTTCGTTGGATGGTGTCTTGAAGCACGTCACGGGATGCGCAAGACTTGTGTTCCTTTGAAGGCTCCATGCAGCCCATGCGATATCATTTCGTTTCCGATGACCGTGCGTAGCGATGGCAGCTTCATCTCGCCCCGCAATCCGCACCTGTGCCTCTCCGTTCATGTTTCAAGCCGCCTGTTTTGGCGGCCTCATACGAATGTTCGTACGATTATGGGCAACGCGCATCGGCTCTAGATCGTTCGCATCCGCTGTGTTTATGAAGCCCGTAATTCAAATGACAGCCTCGCATAAATTGTGCCCGGACTCCGACTCATTTCGCCCGTCTCGTGTGGACGACAGCGTTGCACGTGTAGCTGCGCCAGCCGTTTTCGCATTTCTCATTTGACTGGCCGCTCCGGACCAGCGGTGCATGCCAAGATACACCGACTGTAGCCTCTCCTAAGCTCTTTCTATATCGACGTACCGGCCTTGCCCGCGGCGATGGCAGTTTTGCCCAGGTCGCGCACATCGGCGCGCCGGCCTCGTTCTCTCACTCCGCTTGGATGAAATCATCCGTACCATCAGCGGTTTCGTACGCGTCGTATTCTCGGGCGATAATGTCCTGTGACGACAACCATCCTGACGTGCCAGTTTCGCTTAGTTCACACATACTGCCGCCCTTCTTCGTCGTTTCCGCACCGAAGACCTAGATGCTTCGGAAGCGGCGTAATACGGACCTCGCACGTCCTCGATCGCGCATTTTGTATCCACAAGCATCCATGATATCGACGTCTCTCTTCCTCTCATCCCAAGCGCGGGTGAGAACGGAGGTTTATTTGCCATTGTAAAAGTGCTTTATGACTTTCCTATTTCATTTCCGTATCTTTCTCTTTTCCTTCCGAACCTTCACGTTTTTGAAAAAAAATCCTTGACACTTTTTTACGACAATCGTTACTGGGAGGACAGGACCCACATCAGCAGCTTGAACGGAGACGATGAGGACAAGGGGCGACACCGAGGACAAATTCGTGCACGGCGTCACCGGTGACAGGGATCTGATAAAGGTTTCAACACATGGATTTAAAACACCTCTCGCCCCACAACAACGGCCGCCGCCAGCAGTCAGCACCGACAGCCGATTACGGTACATCAACCCCATCCTTCTTTCCCGCCCAACATCTCTTTTCCCGCTGGCTAACCTCTTCCTCAGGCCTGCATGCCCCACCTCATCTTGAAGTCCCATACACACACACGTCGCTGCGTTGGCTCGCCACCACCACCTTGCTGCGACACCGCACCTCGATCTTTTAGGCCGCACGATCCTGCTCAACATGCACCCCGCCGCCACCCTTCGAGGACACATTCTGCGTGGGAGCCCAATGCGACGGACATGAGCATCAAGGTCGTGCTGGGCCACAGCGACAACCTCGAGACGCTCATGCTCATCTTCGCCAAGCCGCGCAAGGCAGGGTCAGACGAACTGCAGCTTGTCGTCGCGCGCATAACATCTGCGCCTCCTGCCCCCGGACGACCCCACCCCGCCCAGCCACCGATTCGATTTTTTGACTACACTGCAAGGACCAGCACGAGTACAAGCAGGGGCGGCAACCTCTTCGGCACGGCCACGAGGTCACTGGAATGCTTCAGGCAGCGTCGCGAACCTGGGGAGCGGTGTCCGCGTGGGGCTCGAGTCCATCGCTGAGGCCTCCACGTCCAACCCCGGCGCCGACAGCAAAAACTTCAAAAATCCCCCTTCTACGCCTGTCCCGCACGCAGGGAAGGAGCTCACCCATTCAATGGACATCGATCGCAGTACCGGACATCACATCACATCGTTACCACCGACATCTCTCTTCCTTCCACCATCAACGGCGCCGCTGCCACCCCCTCTTCTACATGCGCCTCCTCGACCCCACTCGTGCCACACAAGCACCCCACGCCACCAGTCCACACTCACCCGCGATACATCCCGGTATGCCACATCCGCTTGCACCAGCCCGCACACACGCCACACCTCACCACACAACACCGCCAGTGCTGCACCGACGCGTGCCCGCGTCGGCAGTCTCACCACACAACGCCCATCTCTCGGACCCCACCCTGCGCGAGCCAACCTTCCGTCGCGCTGCATGCAGCAGCTGCACCCGAGCACGAATGCTCAAACAACGGTGTGAAATTGCCAACTAGCCCACATTCACGTAGCTGTAGATCCCCCCTGCTGCCCTTTTTTGAGCCGCTGGCCATCCGCTCTCACCACCCCCGACGCACTCTACTCTTCACCGCGACGCCACCACCGTTGCACGCACGCCCTCTGCACCGTTCCACCTCGAGAATCATGAGCCGCGGTCCCTGCGTCGCAGGACAACGAGCCGCTCAACACCGGTTAATAAGTGCACCGAACTGGACCCAGTGCGCAGCGCGGAGACTTAGCTTTCCTGATTCGTCATCACCTGCTTCACCCGCTGTATTCATGTGTGATCGACACCGCAAGCCACATCACACCCGTCATCTACGCCCTACATCCCCGCCTACAGTGTCATTTCCCCCCTTCTCGTCTTCGCCGTGCACCACACATTTCCCCGAGCCCCGTGCAGCAGACCTCACCTCTGTCTGCATCCCTCCCCACACCGCTGTCCCTGCCACAGCATCCCTTCCGATCTGCTACCGGGTTCGAATCCCGCTAGTTGAAGTATTGACGAGGGTATATTCGAAGTCCGTACTTGAGGGTTGAGCAACAGAAAATTGGTGAGTGGAGGTGAATGATCAAAACACAGAGAGAGAGGCACTGCTAAGTTTGGAACGGTTCCAAATGTAATATCAGTTCCCGATCGAATACATACACCGTTTTATTCCTGCTATCGACCCACTCCTCCTAAATGCCTGCAAAATCAGATTATGTCATTTGGCTTTGAAAGAGTTCACCTCCGGATCCGAGGCCTGGTAATTTTTGTATGAGGACTGCACTCCATTGAAATATTTTACCCACCCCAAAAAATAACATGGCCTCAAATCGTCTCCAAATGTGCTCTACTGGCGTTCCCAAAAGTTTGAGACAAGTAGCAGCAGTGCAAGTTAAGAACGAGAGCTTGATCAGTTCGCGAGACAAATGTCTCGCTCTCCCTTATGTAGACTTGGTTCTCAACAGAATGACAATTCAGCTATAGCTACATGGGCGCGAAATGTAAGAGATTCTAATCTACACTAACTCCTCGACGGTACTAAAAAGCTTCAACCCATTCTGCCACCGCGAGCCCTTCCAATTCCATCATCCGGGCATATTCCCTGGGTCCTCCTGCGCCAATTGCTCTTGGGTGCGGAAGCCGTTGTCAACGTAGCGGAACAGTCCGCCAGCGGTGAACTGTGTGAACGAAATCCGCTCTTCGCCGTCTTGAACCGGGACGTTCGAGTGGGCAATCGTCGCGGATGGAAGGAGAATGAGTGCCCCCGCTGGGAACTCAACGACGAGTTTGACGTCCCATAGGACCAAGTGGCCGCGTTTCTGCGCGTCGAAATTTCCGAGGGGTTGGATGGCACACCACCCGAATGGGAGATCGCATACGTCGCGATGCTTGAAGGTGCACACCCGCGGCCCAAAATTGAAGGCGGCGCAAGATAACACTGACTGGGGGAATGGACGGCGAAGGTGGGGAGAGCGCGTGTGCAGGCGTCTGTTGTTTTCGACGTAAAGGCCATGCAGCCTTGGGGCCCACAGCGCGAAAGCAACTGGAAAATCGAGCCGGCGTGAATGTGCTAAATGAGAGAAAAAAAAAAACGATGCACAGCTGGCAAAGTTTGCCGTTCGAATGATGTGGGGGTTTGCGCAGAGTCGTGCCCGTGTGCTGCTTGTTATTCTGCCAAGAGGGAGCCAGCGAGCCTTTGCCAAACGTTAGGCCCACGTTCATGACGGCGAAGAGGCCGCGTCGGTGGCGACGCATTGCCGCAGGAAAATGCGCCGATGAGGCCTCACCGCTGATGAATCGGTGCGTGGCCTGGACGGCGGCGGCATACGGCGTCGTCGGGCTGCGCTGCTAAGACCGCGAAGAACCGCCCACAGCGATCGGCGAGAGGGTGAGGGGTTCTGGGCGGGCGACGAGTCAGTGCGAGGAGCTGAAGAAAGAGATGCAACCACGCACCTGCCGTCCCAGCGGATGAGCTGGAAACCGAGCCCTATCAGTTCTGCAACGCTCCGCTTCTTTTTCTTGCCGTGGGTTTCGCCCGGCTGCTCGGTCATGCTTCCAAACGCACCGTGACCGGTGGGGAGCATGGAGGCGTTAAACGCTGGCACAGGGATCGGCTTGGCTTGCGAGTGCTCTTCGCGTCGACAGCACGGGAGAGAAGGGGAGCGAAGTCGACTTCAGTTGTCCAGGCAGAAAAAAAAGTCCCGCTTCGGGTCTGGGAATTTGTCAGGGGTTTCGAGGCTTGTGGAGAGACAGATTACCTTCCACATAGACCCAGGATGCCATAACATCGTATGAATCTGCGAACGACACGTCAGAAACAGGATGTGGGTGGCATTTGCTAGTGACGGTTTCCAGCTAGTTTGTCTGCAGGGGCTCCGGGTATGGGCACTGCAAGCAGACTAACCGGCTGGAAAATCATCAAGCCAGGTAAAAAACAAGAGTGAGTTGTGGGCGTCGGTAGGTGGTTTGTTGAGAGAGACGCGTGTCAGGTGACACGTGTCACTTGTCACATCTCACTTGACGCGCGCGCGGTCTCTTGGCTTCTCGTCGCGCTGGCGTCCTCAAATCGGCTTCAACGGACTGGTGTCAGCGCAACCTCTTCGTCGCGCAGGATTAATGTCGGAACATCGGAACGTATCCCCAGCCGCGCCAGCAAGAGGCAGAAAACGCTGACAACCGCCCAAATTATTGCCGCCAAGGAGGAAGAAGCGCGGCGAGAAACTGAGCGCCGTCTGAGTGCGTCTGCAGGTTTTTCAGCATATTTTCTATATCTTACCCACCTGCAGATCTATCCCGGAAGCGGCAGCTAGCAGAACAGCGGCTACGCGATGTTCCTGACGCGTTTGACCACGACAACGATTACGTTGACGATGTGCTGCACGGCCGTGCGACAGCAGACATCAGCAACGCCAAGGCCTGGCTGAAGAAGAATTGAGGCGCGCGAATGAGGAGCTGTTGAGAGGCCTACAGAAACACTATCAGTAAGTTTGGCGCGCCCGACGGCAGCGACACACGCGCTGATTTCGGCACTTCAGCAAGCTCTACGGGCGGCGGGCGGACCGAGATCGACGTTCGAGAAGGGATCGCACCCAACGGCAGGTGAACGCGTTTACCGCGCAGTTAGACCCCCATGGCGGACGCCTACATCGACTGGAGCGAATATGCGGCCGAACGCGGCGGTCTGGCTTGCGATTACGAGCTGCCCGCAGACGCCGTGCTTGTGGGTGTTCTCCAACTCGCTCTTCGTTTAGGCTGACCGTCTGCTCAAGCTGCTGTCCATCGACAACTGAAGCTCATCCGCGGCGACCGTTTTGTCGCCTCGGCCTGCGTCCGACACGGCTGGTCTCCCCGGCTATCTCGCCTGATTATTTGGGCCGGGTAGGTGCATGATTCAGTGGCGATTTCTGATGCTCCCGAGTGATGCGGTACCATTGCATAATAGTATAGGAGTGGTGTAATCTTTGCATCCCAACATTTTCTCTTATTTTCTGCGGCAGCTTGAGGGATCCGGCCGGCGCTTTTGATGGCGCTGATGGGAACTGGCGTTGGGGCTGCCATCGCGACGTTCCCGCTCACACTTGATGGTAACAATCAAGCCGAATCTTGCCGAGACAGTCGGGCCGCGAATGACACGCTCAATCTCTGTTCAATCATCAAAATGACACGAATAGTGGTGATTGCCATTACGGCCGTATACGGCCGTAAATTTACGAGTGCATACGGTTTACGGCACGCCCGTATCCGTATCCGTAAAGTTCTTGTCCAGGAGCCATGCGGTTGCGGTGCGGTTTCCGTATATCCGTAACCGTAAAATACGGATACGGTAATGGTGCGGAGCAGCCAATAAATTCCGGCATGATTTTTGGCCTTTGATCATGATCATGAATTTGGCTGAGCTGAAGAACGATGACTGAATTTAGTCCTCGTAATCTATTTACTCTCCTTCCTATTCTGTCGACATCGCCTGCTGCCTCTTCTAGCGATCTTGTAACCGTAACCGAGGGGGACGTGTACGTCGACTGCCCTGCGAGTAACTAAAAACCTTTCATACAGTTTGTCATGCATCTTTCTCGCTCTTGCACGACATGACAACCAATGTTTCTGGGCAGTGTCTCACGATTCCGCAGCTCAATTCTGTGGGGGTGAACGTTTCTACCCTCGCAAGAGAAACCATTTGTAGGCATGTGCAGGCGTACAATCACCCCCGATCCATCCGTGGCAAGATCAGCAAGGTCCCTACATTGGTAAATTTGACGGTGGAACTCCTGGGCAGGAGAAAGGAGGATCACGAAAAAATCGAGACAATCAATTCGGCTATTCTGGAGGCTCGGCTCTTTGGATGGCATCGTATTCCCTACACAATGCTGCGACGCGGCGTCCAGAATCTACCCAGCGTGTTGGGGACGCTGGGGGAGAAATACTACACCCGATGTCAAGCTGTCCACATGCATGGCAATGGCCATGGATCACAGGATCGATCAATGGTGAGCTTTATATATATATCGTGATCGTGGACCACATTGGTTATAACATGGATAATAACGATTTTTGCAGGATCCTGGAAAATGAACCATGGATTCGAACCGGTACCGAGACTCCGACTGGCGTCACGGGCTTGTCACACTCGACGACGCGGAAGTAGTCTTTCCATATTCTGCGTTGACTGGCGGTGGGCGCCAGCGCACGATCAAGCGATTGCATCCGTTGCCGGCGACTTCGAGGCTGGAGGTGAACTCGGGTTCGAGAGACCTCAATTCGAACTCAACTTTCGAAGTACTCCATGACTGCCGAGATTCTGAAATCGACATCCAACCTTCGAATGAAGTTTTCGAAGAAGCCTTTGAAGATATGTCACACGGGCTCCTCAAGGATCTCGACTGGACAAATGTCTTTGTTGCAGGAGGGCTGGTCCTGGCAACTCTGGTCACAATCGACAATCCGGACGACCGATGGACTAACTCCGACATCGACATCTATCTTTATGGGCTATCCCCAACTGAGGCAACCGCCAAGGTTCATGCGATTTATCGAACATTTCGCTCCAATGCCTTGCCTCTAGATGCACCTACTCCCGGCAAGAACCTGAAAACTATTACCTTTTACATTGACTGGCCAATTGGACGCGCGTTCAAATCGTGCTGAAACTGGTCGAGTCACCCAGGGATGTCTTGCTCAACTTTGACATCAATATATGCGCCGTAGGATGGGACGGAAGCAAAGTTTGGATGCTTCCGGGCCTCGCGCCTCGAAAGTCTGTCCGCTTTTACACCAGCACTTGTAGATCCTAATCATCCCTGTAGCTGGGTTCAATGTTTTCACCATGAGCTTGATTCTGGTCATTCATTGTCAGATCGTCGTGCCGGTCAACCTCAGCGGTATATTTGCTTCCCTCATACAAATTTAGTTCACTGAATTTGAATTCCCTACAGTATACTAAAGTATGCCGAAGGGTAAGTGACCGTCAGTTTTGTTGCTCATTCTTCCGATGGTCTTTGCAAGGGATATGGCCTGCGTTTTTGCCGTGCTACCACTACTCTCATGTCTCTGAATGGTCTTGGTGAAAACTTGCTTGAACAACTGGTCACAGACTGTCATCGCTACTGGGCCGAGGAGAAGTATAAGTCGACCAAATCCAGCAGCGGAGAGGATTATCGTCTTCGTTGGTCCGACTTGGATTTTTATCAGCGTCAACGCAGCTTGGCGGGATTCGCCTCCGTTCGTGCGCGTGCGTGGGTTGTTGGGAGATTGCGGTCTGAGAATCGAAGAGGCGGGATTACGGATACCTACAACCTTTTTAGATCTTCTTGATTTTTATTGATTGATGGCAAATCAGAAGCAGGATGATGGAATGTTTTCTCTCTTATGAAAGAAGTATGTGATGAACCGTGTCATGAGTTTCAGTGACGTCGACCACGATTAGTATGGGGACATCGCTAGGATTGGCAGCCAGTGGAGACAGTGGGGTGAATTGTTCTGCCAAATCCTGACCTGCTCTCACTGTGAATGCAACTACCGGTGGAATTCAAGATTTCGCCTTAATGGTTAATGGACGTATAACTCGCGCATATCAAGCGAGAGACGTTGCAAATTGGCCCAAGGGACAGACCATGTCTCGGCGCCTGGTTTCCCATGAGTTGAGCCGAGGTGACGAGTTGGAAT